>JADLZN010011632.1:0-164542 GCA_018155175.1 Sinocyclocheilus anophthalmus
ACAACACTTTTATTAACGACTAAAATACAGAAATAAGTTGCCACAGGGATCATGTAACCCGTGTTATGACATTTCACAGATACAAATGTCATTTTTTTAGGCTATTCCACAAAAGCCTAATATGAGAAGGTGATTTCAGGTGTATGCATCGGTGCGCACAAGACGATCAATACATGTTCACAGGTGTTGAGGCCACGGTAGGCACTGTTGTGCAGTCTGATGGGATGTACAACAGCATGCCCAAACTGCTGTTATTTTCTCTAAGATGCGACAAAGGATGTTTTGAATAGCAAATTACATAAATACATCTATCCATATATATAAATGCATGTATTCATCAAAAAATGTATCATTATTAGTACCAAGTACATTCAAATAAAAGTCAGTAAAAATTACAATACGAGTGTGAGCACTTTTCATTAAAAAACATCGGCACCGATACTATATACTTTTCTTTGGTCGTCAACTTCCTCCTTGTGAGCGGTGTCTTGTTGTATCTGGATTGTCATTTAGATGTAGAACTTGTACAGTCATCTCAATACAATTGGAATGATCAGTTACAGGGAAGGAGAACAACAAATGGGCAAGACTTATTCTGCGACTGATGATTTTTTACGGTAAACAAATATTATAGCTTGCAGCCATCATCACCATAAAACAAATGACAACCCAACAACTTCAGGGCTATAAAAGCAAAGACAATTACAAAACGTTAGAAATGTAGAAACGTGACACAAAATTAAGGACCTGCTCAATAGGTGGTGATGATTTTAACATAATCGGTTTCTAAGGTCAAATGAATTTTAACTCATTAAATGTGACGGCTACAATTTCAATGCAGAACAGGTTGAGTGGTATGCCAAGTGTGTGTTCCCGTTGAGTTCTCTTGTTTGTACCTTATTTGGTCCCTTCCCATTCATGTCCTCGTGTATGAATTGGTTTCCAGCCGCTGTTGACTGCTTAATTATGGGTTACTTTTGTCCCAGGTGGGTCCCATTGGTCATGTATGTATTTATAGTGAATCATTATAGAATTTCTTTGTCTGTGTTACATGTCGTGTTTGCCGTGTCTCCAAGTTCCCCGTGCGTCACATTACATTCCATCTTCTTCTATATATTCTCCTGCATCTCCCTTGCGTCAGACTGTAACGACAGTATGACGTCAGGAGAGTATTTCCCAGCAATTTTGTCCAATACTCTATATAAAATAAGAGTCACTTTGATATGGTAATAAGCATGGTCATAGGTCAGCCCATATTTGCACAATAATTCCTTCAAAAACTGAAACTTTATGTTTGAAAATTGGACATGAGTGCAACGATACACTCTATAAAAACATTTTTGGAGTGAGTTTGCGTTTCCCAGAAACGGTCAAGTAAAATTACATGAAAATTAATCCTTTGAAAACGAGTAATGGTGCAACTGGTACAATGCACTTTGTTTTTTGAAGTGATTTTGCCATTCATTTTCTTCAAAACCATACAGTCAAAAACACTTACAATTAATACAGCAATAGTCAGGGTGACTCTAAACAGTCATCCAAAGAACGAGCAAACCTGTAAAGGAAAGATTTTTATGAGGGTTTGAAAATGGGACATCATGTAAAAGTGCTTATTCACTTAGATGCTTGGGGTGAATTTGACTTTAACTTTCTCAAAAACTATACTGTAAAAATATTTGACAATTACTACAGTAATATTCAGGGTCAATGTGAACAGGAATCAATTGAAAGAATGAGCAAACCTATAAAAGGAAAGATTTGTATGAGTGTTTGAAAATGGGTCAGTGCAACTGCTACAATGCACTTTGTTTTTTGGAGTGAATTTGCCATTAATCTCTCCAAAACTATACTGTAAAAATATGTGAAAATTAATACAGTATTAGTCAGGGTGACTGTGAACAGGAATCAATGAAAGAATGAGCAAACCTATAAAGGAAAGAATTTTATGAGTGTTTGAAAATGGCCAATGGTGCAAATGTACATACTGCACATTAGTTTTTGGAGTGAATTTGCCATTGATTTTCTCCAAAACCACACACTACAAATATTTGACAATTAATACAGTAATAGTCAGGTCACTGTGAACGGGAATCAATTGAAATAATGAGCAAACCTATAAAGGAAAGATTTGTATGAGTGTTTCAATATAGGACATAATGTAAAAGTGCTTATGCACTCATGCTTGGGGTGAATTTGCCTTTAATTTTCTCCAAAACCATACAGTAAAAATATTTGAATATTAATACAGTGATAGTCAGGCTCACTCTGAACACATATCAATTGAAAGAATTAGCTAACCTATAAAGGAACACTTTTTTATGAATGTTTGGATATACGGAAATAATCCACATACAACAATGGAGTTTGATGGCTTGGGTGAATTTGCTTTTAGTTTTCTCCAAAACTATACAGTAACATGCCTTGAAAATGAAGACCGTGATAGTCAGGGTCACTCTGACTAAACCCCTATTTCATCCCCTTGTTTACTAACGATTGAGCTAATCCTTACATTATGTTAGGGTTTCTGCGATCGATTTTTACCCCTTTGTGCCAACTAGTTATTTTATATCTTTCGGAGATATTGTATTGGGTTTTTCGGTCGATACGATTTAATTTCAGTCGATACGATATGAACACTATTAAAAAAGCCTCATAAAAACGGCCAAGAACTGCAACAACAGTTGTCTATACCTACAAACTTATGAAAAATTAATTTGCCAAGTCTGACACCTCATATAAAACCATATAATACTTTAGAAAAAAAAACAGCACAAATAAATTAATGTTCACCTTTTATTTGTATTTAGCCTTCATACAAACAAGAAATGTGAAGTCACTGTCAAATAAACATCTCAGACTCACCTTATTAATATTAAAGGGGAATTAAATTCTGCTAAATCATACTTTAGTCAAAAGTGTTTGAACAGTAAGATTTTTATTGTTTATTGTCTCTTCTGCCTCACAAGCCGCATTTTTATTTGATCCAAAATAACAGCTAAAAACAGTAACATTTGAAATGAATTTTACATATAAACTAAAAACTTTTCTATTTGGAAATTTTTAAAATGACAATTTTATTCCTTGAGTTTCCAATTATGCTTATTTTTTTAGCATCTATTGCTCCAGTAATCATGTATCCTTCAGTTTCATTCTAACTATTTTCTGATTTGTTGATGCTCATACAAAAATCATTTATTCATTATTGTTGAAATAAATACAGCCGACGTAGGAATTTTGTCCCTTAGGTTTCTTTGATGGATAGAAAGGCTACCATGTAGTGAACTAGCATTATCATTTATGAAAAGACAATGCTTTTTAACATGTGAAAAGTCTATCATCATCACTTTGATCAATTTAAGCAACCTTGCCTAATAAAAAATAATTAATATTTTCTCCCATGATTCTTTTCCAATAAAAGGATAAGAAAGAAAGAATAATCATCTGACGCCAAGTTTTGAATGGTATACGTGCCTTAATGTTACAAAAGCTTTTATTTCAGATAAATGCTGATCATTTTGGACCCTCTTCTGTTCATCCATACAGGAATCCTGATGAGTAAAAATAAGACTCTACTGTATAATTGAGCACAAAATCATCATATTATAATTATTTCTGAAGGATCGTGTGACTGAAGACTGTAGTAATGATGCTGATAATTCAGCTTTGTCATCAGGGAAGAAATTACATTTTTAAATATATTCAAATAGAAAATATTTCTAAATTTTACTGTTTTTGCTGAACTTTGGATCAAATAAATGCAGACTTGGTGAGCAGAAGAGAATTCTTTAAAAAAAAAAAAATCTTACTGTTCAAAAAATGTTTACTTGTCGTGTAGGCTGATTATTGGGTAGAATTGTTGCTTAATTCCAACTAATAGTATGATCATAAAATAAATAGAATGAGAATCCAAAAATAAATCTTAAGTGTCACAAACTTGTAATTCAATTCAAAAGAAATAAATGAGATTTGCAAATAAAAAACATATTCACGAATATATATTTATGTCACAACCACAAATTTGCCTGGCATTTATTTGTGAATCGTGTCATGTGCATTTGTAGATAGCTGCTGGCATTTGTGAATCGTGTCCTGTGCATTTGCGAATTATGAAGCATTTCTTGCGCAAGACGTGCTGACAATCCACAAATACGTGGACTCCACCCACCGTTTACTCAAGCCAATCAGATAACAGCCACATTTCGCTGACCAATCATAGCATGATCTCGCTATAGCCAATCACGTTTAGCTTTACAATCAGGGCGGTCTCGTCCAGAGATAACTTCATGCATCTGCATTGGCTCAAATAGGAAATATTAAGGTGGCCTATCCTTCAATGGGACAGTTTGTTTAAAAGATGTTTAAAATTGGATTTCGTTAGACCATTAGACTGTGTGTCATGCCAAGCCACAGTATTTTATGTTACGTGCCTTTGAAAATGCCAGACCTGAAATGCTTTAAATCATTCGGCTATCTGGGAACAACCGCTATACTGTATCAAAATGCGAGTATTGGAAGCGGTCATGTGATTAAATTATTGGAAAAAAAGCCAATAAAAAGTATGACTATAAAATAATGAACTCAACTCATAATAACCATGTTTTGTAATGGTTAAATGCCGTCACCAACAGCCAACAGCATTTCCAGTTGGTTCAGTCATAGTCGTGATATGAGCTGCTCTGGGATCTAACGATGTTGAAGTTTTTGATATTCTGTGGGTATCATACTTATTTGGTTCAGATTGTGTCAAGCGTGTGTGGTGGCAACCAGTTGAGGAGTACAAAGACAAGTGTGTCTTGTCTACAGTAAAGCATGGTGGTGGGAGTGTCATGGTCTGGGGCTGCCAGCACTGGGGAGCTACAGTTAATTGAGGGAACCATGAATGCCAACATACACTGTGACATACTGAAGCAGAGCATGATCCCCTCCCTTCGGAGACTGGGCTGCAGTGCAATATTCCAACATGATAACGACCCCAAACACACCTCCAAGACGACCACTGCCTTGCTAAAGAAGCTGAGGGTAAAGGTAATGATTGGCCAAGCATGTCTCCAGACCTAAAAGGAAGGTGGAGGAGCGCAAGGTCTCTAACATCCACCAGCTCATTGATGTCGTCATGGAGGAGTGGAAGAGTGGAAGAGGACTCCAGTGGTAACCTGTGAAGCTCTGGTGAACTCCATGCCCAAGAGGGTTAAGGCAGTGCTGGAAAATAATGGTGGCCACACAAAATATTGACACTTTGGGCCCAATTTGGACATTTTAACATAAGGGTGTACTCATTTTTGTGGCCAGCGGTTTAGACATTAAAGGCTGTGTGTTGAGTTATTTTGAGGGAACAGCAAATTGACACTGTTATACAAGCTGTACACTCACTAATTTACATTGTAGCAAAGTGTCATTTCGTCCGTTGTAAAGATATAATAAAATATTTACAAAAATGTGAGGGGTGTACTCACTTCTGTGAGATACTGTACATCTCCCAACACCAAATGACAATAATGATACTTTTACCTCGGTTAATCTTAAATTGCCTGGCCTAACACCTTACTTGAGGCTGTTACCTTCCACAAATAACAAATCATGTGTTCGGGTGATCTGACACACACACACACAGCTTTCTTCCTGGAGCCTTGTTTTCATCTCAGCTCCAGCGAGATCATTGTTCATAATTAACCCAAATCACTGGTCGATGGAAGATCATGTGTCCTGACCTGACAAAACAGCTTATGAAACCATGCTTGACCTTGGTGTGACTCCTAAAGTGGATGTCAACCTTGAACTGCGGATGACACACTACCACCAAACGGCCTTAATCCATTAATCCTTAAATCAAGCTGGATCAGGTTTTGGCCCCCATTATTGGAGATGCCCACTAAAAATACACCTACGAACAGTAAAGTGCTGTTCTAAAGCAGCCTGTATGATAATTATCTCAGCCTGGTGGGAAACAATCTGGCCCTCTGGGTCAGGTCTAAGGCCGTGCGTGAGGGAGACGATAGCGTCATCCTCGACTGTGTGACCAAGACATGTCGGCCACTTCCAAGGTCTTGCAGAGCAGCTCTATTTAGTATGCGCTTCTTGGGGGAAGGGTAATGTTCTGATTTACTGATGACTATCAAATGGAAAAACAGCTGCTCCTTTGTGATAAATGAGATGACACTATGTTCAAAGCATAAAAGGCACCAATAAAACCTTTAAACAAAACAAAAAAGCACAAATGACCACAACAAAAAGACTACACCGCTATAGCAATGCCAAAGCACCAAGAATTAACATATCAAAGTGGCATGTTGAAAACACAGGACTGTAATGTTTACCCAGCTGTCCCTTGTGTTTCTGTCTCTCCATCACTGCAGATTCCTTCCACAGTCCAAACACGGAGGGCAACCAGACTACGCCAAAAAAAATGTGCCATGAGCTTAACTCAACAAAACTGCATCCCCCGGGTAACAGCATGAACTACACACCCACAACATGTTGTGAAGGGGTGCCTGCTGTTGCTCGGTAACAGATTAGCCCAGTTTATGCTTTAATGCAGTGGATCCGCTGCCCATCACCACTCGCTCTCTGCCAAATCATGGCCAGAGGACTTTCCAGACACTCACGCTAAACAGCCCTTGACCATGAACTGTCTGACTGTTCAAACATTTTCAAAAACCTTGATGCCATACCACCACAGAACTTGTTTGTAACATCTTTTTTGACAACAGCAAAATCTATTTTTTGGTCTCAGCCACCTTTGGAAATAACAGCCATGGTATTTAACTCTGAAAATATTGAATGCCTTTAAAAATTTACTATTTGGGAGAACATAGTGTTCCCTCTTGTAGCGTCTCGACCAATCTGACACACTAATTTTTATTTGATTTAACAAATCAATTATTCATTAGATTAACAAATCGTCACTGTCCCCTCATTCAATAGACTGGATGCCAGGGCTTCGCTTGAACACATACACAATGACACCATGACAATTAATCATGATATCACTGGTTTTATGGACTAAAAGGAATGCAGGGGAGAAACTCCCCCATTTTACTCATGAGAAAGACACACAAAGCCCAGAGAAATGGGACTGTTCTGTAATTAATTCATAGGAAAACCTTTCTATGAATGAACACACATATCCTCAGGTCATTGTGTATACCATTACTGTCTTGTATATTGTATGTTGTAGTGTATGCTGTTTTATTCATGTTATCATAGACCACTATTTAATATAACCTCACCTATTTTTTTTTCTTTTTTTGGGGTTCCCCTAGTATTATGAATTCGCCTTCTTATGATCGAAAAAAAAGCGTGTATATTATATGCTGTGATACCTATGCAACATATGAGTTCTAAGAATCTTACTAATTCCGTGCCCAAACACTCCCGCGAATTAATAGCCAAAATACCAGGCTTACCAGGACAAAGGGCATAAAAAACGCAGAACTCCCACTTGAGATTCCGGACTTTCTCATTGGACAAGCCTATCTTGAGAGGCGGGGATCTTCTCCGTCCTTAAAGGCCCTGCTCCAGGGACCCGCCCCAGTCGGTGATTCAGTAAGAAGCAAAGATGATGTGAGAAAAACGCTTCAGGTTACCAAAGCATCTGTGCCAGGCCTTTTCTTAGGCCTAGTCCTTTCCATTCATCAAGTAACACAGACTCAAACTGGTTCTTCTCATCGACCCAAATTCAGCAAAGATCTACGGGAAGCTTTAAGATTTGCATCAGGAATCTCTTTCAGACCGACGAGACTCGCAAGTATCAAACTTAATCTTATTAATTAGGTATCATTTGCACCTTTTTACAAAGGTGAGTTTGAACTAAGAATCACTGGGACTTTAAGATTTCATCAAGCCTTTCTTTCAGACAGACGAGACATGCAAAAATTTTAACTTAGTCTTATTAATTGATACATTTAGTATCAGTTACACCTTTTTACAAAGGTGTGTTTTGAACTAAGAATCTGACGTTTCACTCAGGTGTAGATCTGCTGAACATGCAAATGGTTCCATAAAATCATTCCTTATGCCTCTTTCTATGCGAGTAAACTTTAACCTTTCTATACCACTGTATGTGGTGTGTGTGTGTGTGTGTATGTGTATGTTAGACCGGCTAAATGTGTTTATGTAGTATGTTAGACTAGTTTAAGTGTTTATGTAGTAAAATAAAATAAAACCTTACTTGTATCACACTTAACGTGTTCATTGTTTACTCATAACCGAAGTCAATAATCATGCAGATTTACGTTAAAAACTTATAGAATTGTACAGTAAGAAGGTTATTTCCTTTAACCAGGAAAATAACGTTCTTAGAATTGACAAGACGGTTAACCCTGAGTGGTCAGCTAAATAAAATTCACCCCCCCCAAAGTGGATCTAAAATACTATAATAAGCATAATTTCGGTATGGGTTACTTATTCATATTTCCAGAGCTGATTCGCTACGATTTTGGTGGAGAAAATGCGGGTATGATAAAACGAAAGTTATGAGTTTAAACACTGTCAATTTAAAAGTGTGTGCGTGATAGTCCAGATTAAAATAGGGCGTGATTTGAGATGCCCTGTTGTGTCCCTATTTGCTGGTTTTTTTAGATGCAGATAAAGTGGGGGTTTGATTTGGTACTGCTATTATAATTGTGAGAGTTTTTATGTATTTCATGCTTAATGGTATTGGTGTAAGGTTAATCTGATTTTAGCAAAGAAACCCTAAATTTCAGTATTAAAGCATAAATCTGACTTGACAAAGCGTAAGTCTGAATCTCAACTCAGCGGCATGTCCAAACTGTACCATAATGTAATATGCTTTAGTGAAGAAAATCACAAAATTGCAGTATTGTTTAAATTGTTCTTTGAAGAAGAAATCTCAGTGCAGTTATATCAAGGTAGATGTGAGCGATGCTCCCCTTTCTACAGCATAAAGGCATTATAGTTTATAATTAGATTGAAGCAATTCATCTACAATTTGACTGTATATATATAAGCCGAGCAAACTGGTGGTCATTACTGTGTTTCACTCACTGAGTGAAACTAAATGTGTAATACTGTACTTTAGTACTCATAAGTGAGGCAAACATAACTACATATATGTTTAAAACGGTTTTAACTTACAGTAAACACGTTTTGTAATTCTTTAAACAAGTGCAAAGAAGTTTATTGTTACATTAGAGAAGCACTCACCGAAATGCTTAGGTAATGCAACAAGTCTTGAAGGCTGAAAGCACCACGTTCTAAAACTGTGACTGTTTAACATAGACAGACATTAAACTGAGTTAATTACACTGGCATGCATTGGTTACCGTGACAACAAATTGTCACAGGAAGTGCTAACTTCACAAAGCACAACACGCCATGTTTGTAAACAAAACATTTGAAGCAGCTAAGCTAACACGAATTAGCATAGTTTCATTTTAGGCTAAGATACCAAATAGCTTTAACAATTAGGGGTTAACAATCTTTAATTGAAGCTTTTAAATACAGATGTGTGTGTGCAGTGTGAAGCCATTTGAATTTAACCTAATCCCTGGTTACTGATTTTTCCATTTCTCTTCCTTCTATTTCTTCTTTTTCTATGTTTCTCAATATTCAATTCGTCTCAGCGAATTTAACTAACTAGATGTATCCTTCCTGAATGCTATCGCTCAGTTACTAGCTAATTAAATCTAAATTAATTTAATTACATTTTAACTGTCTATATAGAGATGAATCATTAAGTTATTGGGAGTTTTTAGTGGCACAGTGAATAACGCGCCACGGAGGGCGGGGCACACACATGGCATGGCCCAGCATGGGAGCTGAAAAGCAGCAGCGTACCAGACCATGGTGTGTGCCCCACCAAATCAGTAATCACTAGTGTTGCTATTTGTTCCTAATACCAGATTTATTACCTTGTTTTGTTAATAGCAGTCTGCTAATTTTAAATCCATTTACATGTTTTGCCCCCTTGATGTTCTCTCTGAACCCCAAAAGGAACCAGAGACATTTCTATTTTTGATTTGGTTATTTTCAAAAATAATCAGCATAATCTGCATAGAAATGCTCTCCTTTTCCTTCTGATTTTCCCTTTTCTCCTTCATACCTCAAAGATTAAGCCTGTTTGGGGAACTGTCAGTAAATTCTGAGTGATAATTAGACAATAATTTGACAGTAGTCTTAAATCATCAATCAAAATCCTGTTTACGTCCTTTTCAGCCAAACATATGCTGACCCAAAACTATTTAAGCATTCACACTCTGTTTTGATCTTGAAGTAGTCTCTAGCCCTTACTCTCAACAAAAAAAGTTGCAGATGCTCAGACTAACTGCCCAGAAAGCAGACCAGAGAGGGCTGGCCAGGCGTCGTGAGGAACACCCCTTTACCCAGGCCCGACGACCACATACTGAGCCGAAAGCGGCTGGACGCGGAGAGGGGTGTGCCTCAGACTCAGGACTCGGGCGAGAGTTGTGGCTACAAAAAGCTCGCCAAGGTCATCACCCTCCGTGGCCCACAACCTCATGGGTCTGAAACAGGAGGTAAATGATCTCAAGCAACAGATCACAGCGGTAGCCCACAAGAACCCCAGCAAAATGGAGTTACAGGAGAAAATCAATAGATTTAAAAAGGCTCTGACAGATGCTGAACAGCAAGAGCACCTGGAAAAGGTAGCCAGAAAGGACCTGAAAAGGAAACACCCACACAAAATTACTATGAAAGCAGCAAATTCTGAGCTCTTAGAAAAAGTTGCCAGAATTGAGACTCTGATACAGCAGCTGAACAACACTCAAGACAAACTTGAAATGGTCCAAAGAGAACTCAGGTACTCTTATAGGCTGCAAAAGGAAACACAGTGGGATAGACACCCTACTCCTGCATCCTCACTCATCAGTGCAAAACTCCCTCAGGTGCACGAAGCGACGAAAGGGGGAGCCAGCACTTTCTGATTAACAACTCAGCAGACAGAACTGTAAAACCTCCAGCAACCACAGAAAGGAGGGAGGGGGGGTCCCTTCCAAGCATCCCTGCAGCAGCGCATGATGCGACCCCAGAAACTTTGACAAGCTAACCAGCAAACAATAGTTTCCTACTTTATGCAGAACGAGCAGTAATTTAGAACGGTGGAGTCGTTTTAAACATTGCTTGCAAGCAGACCCAATAATCAACCTTATGTGTCTGTTTCATAAGTTAGTAACTTCTTCTCCATGCGCATACCAGTTCCTGATCAAAACCAGATAAACTTATAGTTTGAATGTCCTTCCTACGAGCAGTTAAGAAGTTCAGTGCTATATGTGTTTAAATCGTACGATAAGAAACTAAACTGACTTTAGCGAAGAAATCCTAATTTTTGTGTTAGTAGAGCATAAGTCTATTTTATGACGACGGGTAAATCTCAGATTAGCAGCTCATATAATGGTACCAGAATAAATCGGTCTGATTTTGGGCTAAGAAATCCCCTTCTTCAGTACTGTGAAGGTGATCTGAGCGATGCTCCTCATTTCACTGATTTAAGGCCTTATTATGTGTTAGTATCATTGTATTTCATTTTGACTCGCTAATGTGAAACATTTACGTAACTCGATACATGTAGCGCCACCAGGTTCGAATATAATCAGATAAAACTATAGAGTGAAGGTGCCTTCCCACAGGTATAGAAATCAGGTTAGTTTCTTATCGTACGATTAGAAACTAACCTGACTTTAGCGAAGATATTCCTAATTTCTGTGTTAGTGGAGCATAAGTCTATTTTCAGACGACGCAATCTCAGATTAGCAGCTAATATAAATGGTACCAGAATGAATCGGTCTGATCTTGGGCAAAGAAATCCCCTTTTCCAGCACTGTGTAGGTGATCTGAGCTATACTCCTCATTTCATTAATTTAAGGCCGTATTATGTGTTACGTATCATTGTATTTTATTATGGGGGGGGGGGGGAAAAACCATCGATCATTTGCAATTACGTAAAAATTATTGTGTTCTTAGGTAGCAACGACGAATCCATCATTGCCTGTGAGTGAATGTGCTGTTTTGCGTATGAATGAAATTTGTATGGGACTGCATGAGTTTCCCCATGCATGCCACAGCAGTGCAAGTCTGCCCACATGCCCTGGTGTGAGCTTGCATTGGGTCTCCCCTAGCAACACGTGACCCGAAGTGTGAGCAGACTCTTCGGTAAATCGGAAACAGCATTCACTTCACGACTGTTTGTTCACCAAAGAAATTGCGTGTAACTACGCTAACTCTTAAGCTAAGCTTTATTCAACTGAATAGCTGTTAGCATCTGCACTAAAACACTTAGATAGGCTGTAAGTGTAACTTCTAACCACCCTCTCTCTCCTCTCTCTATCCCTCTCTCCTCTTTATTTTGTTTTGAACTTTTATTATACCTCTTTTTAATTGTATTGCATTATTGGCATTTGTTGTCGCACAAATTGTACCAATTCAGCGAAATTGATTGTATTAAATTTCGAGATTTAAATTAAAGTCAAATTTTATTATTTTTTTTTATGCATTTTTATTTTTATTTTTATTTGTTTATTTACTTTCCCTTTATTTCCTACAGCTCTTAGGCCCCTTTTTTATTTTATTTATGTAAATTTTTTTTTGTTGTGGTGGTTTACTTTACCTTATTTGAGGTTATTTCAACATCACCATCGTCGTTTTTGGATAGGTTTACAGTAGTTCGAGCAACTGTTGTTTCCTTAGCGAGTTATACAGTTTATTAGTAGCATAATCCCTGTTTCCTTTTTACTTCTCCTCACGCCTCAGTGCCAGGACTAATACGTTGAAGGGCAGCTACCATTGCAACACAATGTAGGCTAACATAAAACTAGAAACAATTCCCACTGTTTCTTTTTCTTTTGACGAGGTATTTGGTGGGTCCCTGCTAGTTTAGCGAACAGCCTAACCCTAGGGTTATGAAGTCTATTGCAGCATCACACACAAGTGAAACCTGCTTAGCCATATCTCTTAGAAACAAAACTAAAATAGGTAAAAATGTTCCTTTTTTTTTTTGAGTTCATCTTATTTTATTTCAGTTTCGTCATAGTGACCAAACCCGTGAACCATCAGTAGTATAGCCCGGTAATCAGCTGACCCCTGCTTACAGCCCCCACAACAAAGTTACTCAAACTCTTCCTTTGTGTTCAAGAACACAAAAACATAGCACCCTACCTCAATAGCTGCCTCCCACCAGCTAGTCATACCTTACACGGACTACACAGCCGTTCCCCTTAGAGATAGTTTAAAACCTCTGTACGTACCTGCATTTGCCTCGTGTCTCTCTCTCTCTGGTGTTCCCACAAGTGTGCCAGTATGTCGCAGACATTCCACAGACATCCAGCCCTGGCAGCTCACCAGGACCACCTGGACACTCAGTAGAGCACTGGCTCAAAGCAGCCAACGACCTGCCATGGCAAAGAAAGGAACCGCGAGACTGCGACATAAGCGAACACTTGACAAGCATCATCCTCTCCTCGGCCCACACCCGCAAGGGCCTCAGACAGGAGGTATATGAGCTGAAACTGCATGTCACAGAATTCTGCAGAGAACTGACACCTGCTCAAAGAGAAAAAGCACAGAGCGTATGCAAAGATCCTCACAGAATGGTGCGACAGAAGGAAAACACCAGTCTTCACAGAGGCTCTAACAACTGCTAGACACCAAGCGCCACTGGAAAAAGCCATCACACAGAACTTGAAAAGAGAACTGTTTCACACAAAATCACTCTTAAAAACAACATATGTGGAAATAAATGAGAAAGACACCACATCTTAGTCCTTACAAGGCCACCTGCATACAGACAAAGCTGAGGTCCAAACCCTGACTCAGCAAATAAAGAGGAACTTGACATGGTCCAGAAAGAATTTAAACAGTCCTACCGAATGCGCATAGACTTAAGCAAAAGACAGACGGCTGAACATCACGTCGCCAGCAGTGCAAGCCATCCACGCCTGTGCACAGCTACGAAAGGGGGAAAAGGGAGCCAAAGCCTTCTGCTTGACACTTCACAAGTCAGATCCCTGAAAACCTCTGCAGCTGCAACAAACAAAAAAATAAACAATTCAGGCGAACCGAAGCAACGCAACGCGGTGAATTCAGTGTCACAAATGAACTGAAAAATGCTTGCAGACCACAAGGCGAACAGATAGGAAAAACACGAAACAGAACTTCCCCTGGCCAGCAGGCCCACCCCCTCAGCCAAGAGTCTGAACCTGCGAGGGGGGGGGCGAGAGCCACTGTTCACACGGCACCAATCAGCAGCCACAAGGGGGTGGGGCAAGGACCTTTCCAGCGGATCACTGCAGACACACACACCGTGGGACCCCACAGACCCCAACGAGCTGGCCAAAGACAACACATCTGGCAACCTAAATAATCTCAGACCCAGAGTCTGAACACGGAATGATCGCTGCCCCAGACACCAAGCAGAGCCGGCGTGAAACTCCCCATGCTTACTACCACAGACTTGACAAACTTACTCCAAAGCTCACAATTACCCTGGGATGGCGGAGGACACCAGCTGCAAGAAGGCACCTAGGCATTAGGGCCTGCCGCACAATGCCTAATCAACAGCTGCGTAACCTGACACAGAAGGCCTTTAACAAGCACAAGGCCTCCACTAAAGGTGTTTGTAAAACCCCACTGAGTCTGAACTTCACAACTAAGAATCCAAAGCGGGCACCAGAAGGCACCAGCATTGCCACAATGCAAAACCCTTCTACAGAAAGCCCCCTAGCCAGAAGAGGACAGAGCCAACACCATGGCAACAGACCCAGGTTCCAGACCAACCACTGGGAAAAGGCGTCCTCAGCCTGCAAACACCACGGTATGTCCAACAACAGTCCACCACAACATCCTCCTCCACACAACGGAGGCTACACAAGGACAGCTGGACACGCCTACTTCTGGGTTACAGGAGCTGCTGACACTCGCAAAAGAGCTCCTTGAACAAAACTCAACTAAGGAGTATTGAGAAAGACAAACCTCTGACTCCTTGCCTGCTACAACACAGCATCAGGCCCCTCCAAGGAAGGAGCATCCCTTGAAACCGGTCGACACCCCCAGAAGCAGACAGACAACGTTGGATTGAGCAACGGGCCAACATGCCCAACAGCAAAACCTCTACCAACACAACTCAGACAAGCTCAAGTCGGTGCCGCCACAAGACCCAAGCGACACCGCAAACATCAGATTTCTAGTGAGGTTCGGGCAGAACAGAGAGCTAACAAACACCTGCTGCTCTCCTGCCATCATCAATAGGTCAGTCTGAAACTCTCTTCACACATCAAAATCTACACAATTCCCTGCGACCCCTGGAACCACCTGCACTCTCACCAATGAGAGTCTAACCCGGCTGTCCCACATCGTGGGTACCACAGATAGCCTACTGGCTAACAGCATCAACAAAATCATCCTACCCGGACTAACTCACTTCATGATGACAGGTGACACAGCCTCGACACTTGCTGCACAAGCTCGAGGACCCTCACATTGCTACAGCCTACATCACCACAGCGCAACACCTGACAGCATCCACCACGGCACAAACAGCCAAAAAGCCACCACTGGCTCACAGCCGTGAGTGCCAGGTGTGTGTTCGATTGTTCTGCAACTTTGACATCGCTCGTTGTTGTCTATACTACGGACAACAACGCTCGAAAGGGGGGAAAGATGTAGCGTCTCGACCCATCTGACACACTAATTTTTATTTGATTAAACAAATCAATTATTCATTAGATTAAAAAATAATCACAGACCCCTCACCCAATAAACTGGATGCCAGGATTTCTGTTGAACACCATCCCCACCTTGATCACCATGGTAACCAATGCTGATATCACTGGTTTTATAGCCCAAAGCAATGCAGGTAGAGAAACTCACTACATTTTCCATAGGAAAGACACAGTGCACAGTAAAAATGGACTCTTCTTTAATTAATTAATAGAAAAACCTTTCTTTGAGTGAACACACATATCCTTCAGGTCATTGCGTATACCATTACTGTTCTTGTATATTGTCTGTTGTAGTGTATGCTGTTTTATTCATGTTATCTTAGACCACTAGTTAATATAACCTCACTTATTTCATGTCTAGTATCTATGAATTTCGCCTTCTTATGATCAAAACAAGCATGTATATTATATGTTGATACCTATGCAACATATTGATGTTATAAGAATCTGTACTAATTCGTGCCTCAACACTCCAACGAATTACATATGCAAAATACCATGCATACAGACAAAGAGTCATAAAAACGCAGAACTCCCACTTGAGATTCCGGACTTCCCCATTGGGCAAGCCCATCTTGAGACGCGTGAATCTCTGCAGGCTTTAAAGGCAACACTCCATGTGACCCGCCCCAGTCGATGGTTCGGTCAGATGCAGATGAAGATGAAGATGTGAGAAAACGCTTCAGGATACCAAAGCATCTGTGCCAGGCCTTTTCTTCGGCCTAGTCTTTTCCATTCATCAAGTTACTCTGACACAAAATGGTTCTTTTCAGACCCCGAACAGCAAAGATCTAGGGAAGCTTAAGACTTTGCATCAGGCATCTCTTCAGACCGCGAGATCGCTAAGTATCAAACTAGTCTTATTAATTGATACCATTAAGTATCAGGTGACCCTTTTTTACAAAAGGTGTGTTGAACGCAGATCTACGGGAAGATTTAAGATTTGCATCAGGAATCTCTTTCAGACCGCCGAGACTCGCTAAGTATCAAACTTAGTCTTATTAATTGATATATTAAGTATCAGTTACACCTTTTTCAAAGGTGTGTTTGAACTAAGAATCTGACGTATCCCTGAAGGCTTTGATCTGGTGAATATACATGCAAAGTGTTCCATAAAATCAATTCTTTATGCCTCTTTCTATGCTGAGTTAAACTTAACCCTTTCCTATACAACTGTATGTGTGTGGGTGTGTGAGTGTGTATGTGTATGTTAGACCAGCTAATGTGTTTATGTAGTATGTTAGACTAATTTAAGTGTTTATGTAGTTAATAAAACCTTACTTGTATCACACTTGACGTGTTCATTGTTTACTCATAACCGGAGTCAATAATCATGCAGATTTACGTTACAAACTTATAGAATTGTACAGTAAGAAGGTTATTTCCCTTAACCAGGAAACCAACGTTCTTAGAATTGACAAGACAGCTGACCCTGAGTGGTCAGCTAAATATCTACAGTGGATCTAAAATATTAATAATTATTCATAATTCGTTATGGTTAATTATTCATATTTCCCATGAGTGAGTCGCTACAACCTCATTCCCCAGTGCCTTTGGCCATAAGAAGTTCATTGACATTTACTAGCTGTGGAGAGTCCCATTTGATAAAACTGAGAGTGACTGTCAAGAATAGAGTAACTATTAGGAAATAAAGCAGAAAGAAAATCTGTTCCCCTTAAAGGTCTCCATTCTCTTTGCTGAAAGCCCAAACTCATCACAGTATCAGTGTATGTGTATGTGTATGATATAATATATATCTATATATATATATATATAATATTATATATATATATATATTATATATTATTTATTTTTTATAGATTTATTTATATATTTTCTCTTTTTATTGATTTCTATAGAACATTTGGAATATAGGAAAGTCATTTGCAAAAAACCGGTAAACTCCATTTTGATTTTTTTTTCAGATCACGTTTTTTTGATGCGCATTCAAGTAAATCAATCACTGCAGTGGGTTGTTTGGATTAATAATAATACTTACAACAATACAGGTAATTTACTAAATTCCAAGTCATTGAAAGTGTGTTTTTTTTACAAATTAAAAGTTTGTTTTATAGCAAAAGCAGAAACATTTTCTGTTTTAAAAAAACAGGTTTAATCTTTGTTATATCCTCAGATGACAATGTAAAGCTGACAAAACTTTGTTGTTTTGTTGTGATATAAACCTATGGATGTGATTACACCACAATAACAGGCTTTCCGCGCTGCTTTTGCAAGTGTCCGTGAACGTTTCATCCTCCGCTTTAGTTTCCTTTTTTTGCCTGAAGAAGATATCACCGGTTCATCAAGCTTGTCGAAATTATCCATCCTCGATCACTTTTAGTCCGCTTTGACGAAATCTCTTAGCTAGCACGTCTTTTCAAAGTGAAAGTAGCCTTGTCACCTGACCTGAATACAGCCTGCTGATTCGCTAAAAAGGACTTGTCGGCTTCTGCAGTAAAAAGTGAACTCGCTTTTTTGACAAAACGTGTTTAGGGTTCAGATCGCGCTATAATGCACGGCAATCAGTTCATTTTTTTTTTAAGTGGCGTTTATTGGTTTTTGCAAATGAACTCTTCATATAAAGGCATTAACTATGCTATCGCTGTAACTGAATAAAAAGAACATAGAAAAATGTTGAATCGTGAAACATGAAGACAATACACACTCGACTGAGACAATGTATAGTTTATCTGTGTTCTTCAAGCCATCTCGGGTATTTTCGTAATAGTTAAATATATTTGTAATCTATTGCTAATTGGCATAGCCTTTTTTACAGTATAGAATATATTTTCTGCCTCATTCTGTAATAAGAAGCCACATCAGCTCACTAAAAGGAGTTAATTCAAAAACTGATGTTGTGGAGTAAAAACATTTTATAATGTTCTCTTTTGTTGGACAACAGGTTTAGAAGCACATCTCATTACAAGGGAAGATGACGTGTGTTGCTTTTTCAAATGCACATTATAAGAGGGGAGGAGTTTCCTCACGTGAAGTCATGGGCACACAAACAGAGCAAATTCGGAGAGAAATAAAACACACAGAAATTATTTAAACACAAAAACTGCAATTCACAAGCACGTATTGAACCATGGATGTGGTACCGAATGGTTCAATATTATAAACTCTAAAACAGCCAATACTCTGTGTGAGCAGACGGTAATACCAGCGTTTGTATTCAAAGTGGTGGCACAATCTTTTCTCACCATTTCTCACCATAATGAATTCTGTTCAATTAACTCTTAAGAAACACCTCGAAGGTCTAAATTCAAGCTGTGTATTATTTTCTTGATCTGCTCGCCACAGAGCCCTCTTTGTCTTGGCAGGCAACCGTTGGATTAGATTTATCTAACGAAATCTTGCAAGCATGACCTCATATCTTATCGAACTGGGTACACAAAAATGCAGCTGGTGAAATCACCCATGTCGTAATGTCGCCACAGAGCTCCTTGGAAAGACTTTACATTCACAGTACCTAGCAGAAACCAGTCTCGAACACAAAGACAATGCCATAGAGTCTGATCATGAGATCTTCAGGGTCCTAAAATGTGGGTATGGCGATTCTCGCACCTTTCATGTGGCTCTCAACGTGGTGATAAATCCATTACCTCTGCCTCACGATCATCACACATGCTGCTGTCCTCTCTCGCAATATATCAATCTTCTCCATCATTCATAAATTCTAAAAATCCCCTTTTAGTTAATTGCCGAACCAATTTAATTTCTAAAAAAGCTCTCTGAACAGCAAGTCATAATGAAGTAGGGATACATCCACCGACTCTCTCTGACAATGCTGCTCTTTTTCACTTGCTGGTGTGAATGGATGAACAGTGAAAGATGCTTGCATTAAAGCCATATAATTATGTGAGGGTGAAGCACTCGACAGCTCAGCTTATTGTAGCAGACACAATGCCCTTGCCTGAGCTCTGTAGGCTCCAGAAAGGACAGGCGGCTAAGAAGTTGTGAAGGACAATCCCCCCTAATAGGACAGCACTGTGACGGCCTTGGACTCTGAATTCTCTGCTCGACGGGAGATACATCAATCCGCCAGCCCAGCCACAGACAGCCCTGTAACCTTCAAAAGTTTCAGGATCGGCGAGGAATGATTGGCATTCGAGTGAGCCACTTTTCTCAGTGGGCTTTGCTTCATATAACCCAGGGTGGTTAAATTAAGACACCATTGAATAACAGACTTAAGTACAATTTAACTGTCGCCCCTACTGCGTCCTCTCAAGCCTTCAATTATGCTGATCCTGCCACATGGTGACCTGTGAAAACCTTTATCCCCATGGCCATTAAAGCTGTCTAGAGACCTAGATGCAGGAGCAATACATGTTGGAAATGATCGGCTCAACCCGCCGTCCTCATTCAAAACTGACCTAGAACTCAATGACTAAAGAGCCCAAATATAGTGGTTTTGGTGAATATTTCTGGAAAATATCTACAGAATCAGCCAACATCCAAAACAAGTTACAAAGTTGGTTTGAAAGTTACAAAAGTCACTATGACGATTAATTATAAGCAGGCCCAGATGGAATCTGCAGGTGCTTTTCATGTTTTCGATGCTGATTTTGAAGGAAAAAGTGCAAAATTCTGTGCTATGGATTTTAATATGTTAACAATTTGATTAATGGAGCTTTTATTGGTACATGAAAGCATATGTGTAGCTAATGTGAAATACTTCTGGGACACTGATGTCCCACGGTACCTCTAAAACTTGCGAGGAAATGGAAGTGGTGATCATTTCTTATGTATTCTGATGTACACACAAGAACTGATTATTAAAAAATGCAAGGCAGAGACTTGGTTGTACGCACTAGTTGTTGACTGGATGTTAAGATGCGGGCGTTGCAATCAAATGAATGTGAGCATATGCATTTAGTAATATATAGGTTAATCTTCATTTCATGCAGAATTTAAACAGCATTTTGCCAATTATTTTACAACTAGTGAGGGAGAAAACAGCTCTATTCTAAGTGGTTGGGTTAGACAGAAGACATACCAAAATACATAAACACAAAATCAAAATTGTACGTTTTAACCACATAGCGAGGCCAAAGTTTTGTAGTGCACCTTTAGAATAAATATTCATGCATTAATATATTTTTTAACCTCAAATTCTGATGTTTATTAAACAAACCTCCATGGATACATCAATTATATATCATATACCATAATCAAATGTCTGAAAATGTGACCCAGAAAATATCACAAACAAATATGTAAGGGGTGAGGCATGTGTAGACCTTTATGAATGACCGGCATTCCAATTCTACAAAATTATGTGGGCACATGTGATCTTGGCTATAAAACTTCATAGGAATCTGTAGATTACAGACTATAAAAAAAAACAAAATAATCCATAAATCTTAAGGAAATGCATTGACTCAACCTGTTAAGTTTGGCTCCTGATTTCTGAGAGTCTTAATGCATGTAAAGTTAAGGATAGTTGCACACGTGCCATAAATTGCATACCTAATATTGGCCTACTCTATAAAAACATCACTGATACACATCGCTCGCCTCGGGCTGACATTTCTATTCTACAGATGGAAAATCATTTCTGTGGTGTACTGCTGATAGATGAGCTGGCACACGGAGACATGATTTAAGATGCTTCTTTCCTTTTGCCCTCCACTTTTGCTTACGCCATTAGTTTAATACAGGACTCTTTGCTTGCATTTGTCTTTTTTTAACCACCCCCTCCTTACGACCACAACACGAGCCAATTGAAGAGGCACTGTAAATGTCTTTTTCTTAAAAGCTGGTGCACTGCTGAGATCTCATTGATCCCTGATGTTTACAAGATCACGTTCAGCCGGTTGTCTCTTCAACAAGCCTTTGCTTGCGCGTGCACCTCTCCTCCTGATTTATCTGACCCTGATCTTGCAGTGGGCTGGCTGTAATTTTTTTTCTCGCAAACTATGAATAATATACTTCAATCTCCATTATGGTCAATCAATTATGGGTTATGATTGAGGGGCGTGGTGACCTCCTGTCTGGTAGATGATCCCTGTCATTATCTCATGAACAATGAATCCCTACCAGCCATCCATACGGAGACACACACACATACACACACACACACACACACACAAACATTTCAATTTTTCACTCTATCCCTCCATTTCCTCATCTTGGCTTTCTTTCCACATGGTCAGATGGCATTTACTGTTCCGCCCTGTGCAAAACGACAGGAGTATTTCTGTCTCTCTCTACACCAACCACATACTCTTGTCAAAGTCCAGTTACCTGAGCTTTGAAATTCAGTTTGTAACACGATGAACTGACATCATAATATTATTCAGAACAACAAAATAGGACAGCATGTCATCTCCGTAGGACTATGTGAGCATCATTTGGGAGTCTGACCATATGCAGAAAAGACCACAAGCACCTGTATGCATAATCAAAAACAAAACTAAGCAAAAATTAACTTTTAGATATCCATATATTAGTCTATAACTGTTTATTTATGACTTCACTAACAAGAATGTTAGTAAATCAAGTCTTTACAAATCTGTATGACTTACTTTCTTCTGTGAAACACAAAAGATGATTTTACAGAACAGGTTTTCTTTTGTGCATGCAATGAAAGTAAATGAGGTCAAGAACGACATGGAATGCCACTGATTTTCATTGTGTGAAATGAAATCTTATCTTTTGTGTTCCACAGAAAAAGGAAAGTCTTACAGGTTTGGAACGGCATGAAGGTGAATACATGTTGAAAGATTTTCATTTGTGGGTGATCTATCCCTTGAATAACAAGTAATGTTACAAGAAATTATTCATTTACAAAAACAGAAAACGTGAGTTGATATTCAGTCCACAAATATTAGTATTAACTGGCTGTTATCACTATCCAAGATATCCACCTCTTTTAATCTAGACTTCAGTGACAAGATCGTTTACAAAAGCTTTCCTCACAGCCTTTTAAGAAAGGCTAAGAGCAACATTTTAAACAAAACCACACAATGTAATAAAGTAAGCTTTAACATAATGTGAGGGGGTAGTCAGGTTTTTGGGTTACATGTTATCATGATCTTAAGCAAGCCGTTCCTCCCGAAATGCAAACATTTGGGAATATTTAAGACCAGAGCAAACAAAGAGTAAGGTCTGATGTAAGAAGAGGACCACCTCTGCATTTTTTATGTAATCATGCTTTACACGAACATCATAATTAACCCAAATAATGCTTGAAAATGTCTCTGCGGATCATTATATACAGGAGGTTACATTATTCAGTGCAGCTGGGCTAATAACACCATGCTCATTCAATACTGTCAAATGTCATGAGGTATATTTATTCTAAAGTACCTATGAGTCAACACCCTGAACATTATATACTTCAGGTTCTGTTGTTATTCACAGCTCCACACTGATTCGAAAAATGCATCAAATGCCAAACGCTTAAATGTATAATATGCAAAGGTGCTCTCAGTAACATTATACTGACATCTACTGGCCTGGAGGCATGTAGAATGTTTACTAACTCCTGCTGCTACACTAAATCTGTTTGTTTATCTTTTGATTTTCTCGGTTTCAAACTAAATATACAAATACTTATAATGCATATTCTTGGATTCAATCACATCGCATTTGCGTGCGTTGTTGGTGGTTCACACTGGAACACAGCTGACGAACTATTGCGATTTCTCTCTGTGGAACTGTTGCCAACATTTGCATTTCAGAGTGTTTTTCTTTAATGTCTATGCGTTGCAAAACACCCCCTTTTTAAAAATGCAATATAAAGTAAACATTATTAATAGTAGATGTAACTCAACTGAATGAGATGACATTGGGTCATGTGATATCAACATGGCTGCGCCCAAAGGGGCGACCACCTCAACATAATAAAATCATAAAATAAAACACCCTTTTTTTAGACTATAAGGCATATTTAACTAGAGTATCATATTAGTGTACAAAATTTTAAAGCTATTTCTTAAAAGTTCTGTTAATTTGTAAAACTTTGCTAATTAGCAAAATAAAAAAATGTAAATACTCTTAAATCCAAAAACATTAAGTACTAAGTCTATCCGCATGCTCATAAAATGTAATATGAATCATATGACGTTCTTCTTACACATCTCATAAGCTACTAAACACAATATTATTTTCAGAAAGCATAAACACTGCATGTCATGAGAAAGATATATAGCAGGTGAGATAATTTCATGTTTCTCGATGCAAGATCTTGGGGCACTTAAAAAATGTCACACAAACACTTCGAAGAGGCCGTTCAAAAGAGACTCGGTTAGACTAAACATAAATTATGAGGTAAGCAAGAAGCCAGAGTCATCCTCTTATCACAACCACGGTAACAATGTATCTAGTGTTTTAACTCAGCTCGGCTACAATTAGCACAGCAAAACTCTTTTATATCACATTTCACGTGCTTGCCAGGACCCTCTACAAATGCATATGAGTAGCTAATATTCTGATATAGGATGCTTATAAAGGAAATAAGTACTTGTCGCTTTCATGTAATCGTTTGATCACATGCAGTTGGTTAAAACACGCACATATTATACGCGCATGACTGCATGTAAACATTCAATGAATTAAATGAAGACTCAAAATGGAAACGTCAGCTCCCACCACCCCATATATCCTCCGCTTAATTTATAGGCTATACGCACAAGCCATTAAAATACATGGCGAATTCTGGCTTTGCTGCTAATGCACGAATAAAACAAACGAATAAATACAACAGAAATCTTAATTTCACACCAGCCTTACCTGTTCGGGTGGTGAAAAAAACAGAATCACGTTGAAAATTATGCTGCATTCGGGACAGTCAGAGACGCGTATTTATTTCTCTTTACGAACAATTCAGTTGTAAAAATAAATAATAATAATAATAGAAAAACATGAAGGTGACTGGGGCTGACAGCGTCTATTCCCCACATGTGCAGTTTTCTAGTGCTCTTGAGTCCTGCAGTCAGTCGCTGCTTGACTGAATTGTTTATTCAAGGTATCCCCGGCACTCTGCAATGCCATGTTCACTCCTCCTACCCTCATGGACTCTAGCGAGATCCGATTCGCGAGAGAATCATTCTTGTAATGATTCGGCAGAACCGATTCGTTTGTAAATCACCTAAGTGGACCTTTATAATTATGAGAAAGAAAAAAACACGCACGATTATGTTGACCACATTTGCACCAAAACACCATAATTACTCAAATTTACTTAATTACTTAATAATAAATTAATAGTCATGCTGTGCTAGATCTCAGGATCGAGTTTCAAGATAGAACAAAAAAAGAAACAGATTGGACAAGCTAGTATCAAGCTATCATGTTCCAAAACACAGATAGGCCTACCAGCTTAAACTGGATTTACCTACCAGGAGAGATGGGATTTCCCTTCAAATGCTCAGAATTTCTTTGTATGTTTGCTTGCATTTTGGATGACACTATAGTCGCTGACACTAAATCAACTTAATTTTATTATAGTGGTCTGCTGAAAAGAAAAAAAGAAGAAGAAGAAAATATATATATATTTTTTCCCATGTGCTCACCGTGGAAAATCTTTGGGGTGTATGACATGTTAACACAATACACATTTTACACATTAAATTTAATGAATCATACATTTTGCAATAAACAGCTGATTTTTTACACGCATTTAGCTTTATTTCATAACAACAACAAAACAAATATGTGTAAAATGACTTCTGGGAAGACTTTTGAGTGATGATTCAAATGAATTGTTGAATCAGTTTAATCGGTTCACTACAATGAATCACCCGAGCGAATTGAATCGCTAAGATGATTCGGACTTCCCAATAGACGCCACCCTTAAAGCCACAGCTGAACTATCTGTCCTCTTCATAACCCTGTGCTTTAAATCAGATCATGGCTTGTATGATCACATGTAAGCAGCACAAGGGAGAATCACAGATGACTCTCTGACTGAACTCTCAGATGCTGATATACAGTAAACTCATGAGTGCAATCCTTTAACCCAAAAATCTTTTTTTTCTTTCCCATTTTTCATTTCCATTTGCATAAAGCAATATCTATCTATCTATCTATCTATCTATCTATCTATCTATCGCAAATGTCAGAAAATGTTAATGATTTTTTTAATGATCAATGTTTTTTAATTAGTTTCTACATAGATATTATAAAAACATTAATATGAAGAAATATAGTCTAAAATCTGATTTTGTTTGCCATAATAAAAATTAATGTGACAAGCATTTGCCTAAACTTAAAATAAAAAAATCTCTTTATGTCACAGCCTGCTTAGTTCAGCCTTTCTATGGCTTGAGAAGACACAGCTTTTACACCAAGTTCACACCTCTTGGGACCCCATATGACCAGTCAACAGTTCTGGCTGGAGTAAACGTGCCCCACTGGGGTTACAGATGGGCTATATCCTGATGGGACATAGTATCAGCCATCAAGTTTTTCACAGTTTTCTCTTGCATACAAAGAGATGTTAACATCCCAGCTGCCCCTCCTTACTACAATAGATTCCCTCTCCCTCCAAAGACAGTCACATGTTTCACTGCTGTGTGACAGGCTGTGAGAAAAACCTTTTGCTCATGTGTGATGTTTATAGATTTTCAGGGCTCTTTGACTAGATGGTTAAAGATATGTTTAAAGTTAAATGTTCAGTTACTATCCAAATAAAGTCAAATTTATACAGCGTTTTTCACAATGCATATGTTTCAAAGCACCTTTACAGAAAATTGTGATGTTAATGCTTAGAATATTTTAATATCTTTATGACTTATAGTCACACTTAACAGATTAGAGTTGGGTGATAATATAGTTTATATTTTGCGATGATACGAGCAATCAAGCAGGTGAGATTTGCTATATAGTACATATCGTATGTATACTTATATATCCAAGTTTATATAAAGAGCTGGGGGATAAAATAGTTTATATTTTGCAACGATACAAGCAATAAAGCACTTGAGTTTTGCTATATAGTATACGCATATCACTAATCATAAATGTACTGTATGTATGCATATAAAGTTGGATTTTATATATCCAGCTTTATATAGAGAGCTGTGTGGTAATAAATCTTACATTTTGCAACCATATAAACGATTCAGCAGCCGAGATTTGCTGTAATAGTATATATTGCTTTATGTGAGAATACTATATGACTGCAGGTAAGTAGAATATACTATATCTCCAACTTTCAATATTTCACTTGGGCGATAATATAGTTTACTTTTTTTTTTGATGACAAATGTATGTAGTACATTATTAATTTAGAACATTAAACAATGGATGCTCAATGCACAACCCCCACAATTTGCAGGAATATCATGTTATTTAAATAAAAACAATTGGTTGTACTTCTAATGTGTATATTCATAGAATACTCTACCCACACTCAGATAGCAAAAAACTCTTTTATCACAGCGAAGTCAAGCAAGTATGCTTCCTTTAAAGTATAATCGTTGGTTTAAATAACACATCCATTTCCTCTGTGTGATTCTAGAAACAGCTAGCAGCTCAAACTCTGATCCCAGACCAGAGAGCAGAGGCAAAAACAAAGAGACTTTGGCCTCAGCATGTGACAGTCACAAAGGGAAACATTTCGGTCTGCCAGGAGACAATGCCATTTGATTCCACTGATTTCCCTTGAACCTTCAACGACCAGGAAGAGCAAAGGCTCCCTGGGCAGGTAGGTGCAAACAAGGATATGGGGTGAGAAGCGCAAACTGCCATCTCCCCTTTGGACTCAAATACAAAGGTTGCTGGTCTTGCCAAAGAGGCCAAAATTGAGAGGAAAATTACTGTTTAACACAATATTGACACAGTCACTGAAAATAGGCATTGTGAAGTGAGAGCGAGATGAACGCTGACTACATATGCAGCTGCATAAAAATATAAATATGATTGTAGTAGCTGACAAAATATTCCCATTAACATAGCACAAAATTACTATGTGATAACTTGTTAATTTATGCCCACAACCAAGCTGTAAGTCTAGGGTTGTGTTGAACTGCTGATGATGAGGTTTTGTCACATTATCTTTATATGACTATGTACATTTCCTCAAGCAATTTGTTCAAAGGTCTTGACGCATAACTGTAAAAACCATTCAGTGAAGCTGTCAAAAAGTAATTCAGCAGCCTGTTAGTGTCTGTCACAGATGTTTTGTCATGCAACTTTTTTTAATTAACTATAACTGGGTCAAACCAAGGCTAAAGTTTTGATGGTGCATAGAGGAAACCCAGGCTAGTTGTCACAATGTCAGCAACTATAAAGATTTGAGTCAAAAGTCCAATTACACAAATGTTTGTTTTCTCTAGCAGTGGTTTTCTATGTTGGTTTCAGACACTTAAATTGGCCTTCCTGTAGCCAAATAGTAGAGCATGTTGCTAGCAACACCTAACATCATGGGTTTGATTCCCAGGAAATGCAAGAACTGGTAAAATTCAGTGATCTTGAATGCAATGGATTTGTCTGCCAAATATGGTAATGTTTTAATTCATTTTTGTGAATTCAGTCCTTCAAACAAAAATTCCAATATGATCATATTTTAGCATTAGCTCTTGGGGAAACAAATGAAGACAATACAACCAAACCATTATAGCCAGAATAATGATTTGATATTTGTGCTTGTTATGTTTTATATTTTTGCTGTTTCAAGAATAATTTTGTGTTTCATAATTATTTTACTGTTTATATGATTGAGAACTTATCCCATGTAGTGGTACAACATGCCTGGCTATTGAACAACATGTTTTTATGTTCAAATAAATGTTCAATAACTTTATTTTACCCAAGACTTTAAGGTTTGTGCCAAAACTAAACCTACCTTGAGAAATATTTAGTGGAGTAAAAAGTGTGATAACTCTCCACTATATCTTCTTGTTCACTTTGAAAGTGATAGTGTGTTGCATTTCAACTAATTTGGCAAAGCATTCAGATTGCTCAGAGGGGTTAATTGCTTGTTTTGGCCTCTGGTTGGCATCCATATATACTGGAACATTTCCTGTCTATTAAAGTGTCAATTATTTGTTTTTTGTTTAGAGAATGTCAATATCCTTACTAGTTGGTTAATGGGACATAATACTTAGACAGAGCCTTTTAGTTGGTTTTGCCATCTTTTGATGTGTTGGCCAGGGGAAATGTCGTGGCTTTTGGACGCATGCTTGTTTGAAGTGAGACACTGTGTGGATTTAGGCCTTGTATCATAATGTAACCCTCGTTATTTCCCTGAGCGATGCAGATCAATAACTGCTGTTTATGCATGCGGCCCACATATACTCCACTATATTTCAGAGAAAGTAAGGTTGCTATTCTGGCTGCTTAAGATCTGGCATGGTTTCAGCGTCCAAAGAAGAAGCAGTGAAAATAAAAGACAAACGTCCTAAAACATCTCTGTGGATAGGGAACCACTATTATATTGTTTGTTATTTGCACAAAAGAGAACTTATCAAATAATCTCTCAAATAAAACATTTATAATTCATAACAGAGAACTATAATCAGATGTTTACAAGACATCACAGATAACAGCTTGATGCGGCAGAGGTTAGCTGCATTCATGTCTGGCAATGTGGTCAAAGATTTAAGGTATCTCAAGAGAGCAGATGAGAGGGAAGCGGAGGAGAAAGAGATTGAGAAAAAAGGAAACAACCCCATGAGTGTATTATGTGCAGGGTTGTGACACTGTGGCTTTCTGCGCTTGTGTGGCAGAATGGAGAGCGGGGGCGGAAGACTTGGCGTTTTACAGAGGAAAGGCCTCACTGTGTGCACATTGTGCAGCCATGTGTGGCATCACCACAGTTCACATCTTACCCATGTACAGTCTCCCAATTTTTCCCAAAGGGACTTCCAATTCTCATTGGCCTTGTTCCCTTTTTATCCGAATGCTTAAGCATGGAAAATCACTGAGTTAGCTTTGGGGATTCTAAAGGGTTAGGGATGTATGAGCTGTGCATAACCTGCTTCATAGTTTATCCAATGCACTGAATCGTCAAACTATGAAATCTGAAATGCATTTTTGAATACATTGATGTTGAATATATTAATCGGCATTCCATTCCACTTTCAAAAGATGCTTTGTCTCCTCCTAGCAATAAAATGTCGTTTGAGTAAATCTCCCTTGAATCTCAGTGGCACAAATGGTTAATATTTCTCCTTTGTCCCGAGGAAGGCATGTGATAATCCTACATTTGAATGGGGTAACCCTATCAAAAGCTGGACTTTTCCAAGACTTATTGCTTATGTTAATCTCTACATGAGCATACCTCTTATCAACGTGCTGAGGTCCCACATTTATTTTGCCTTGGGCTACTTGGTCTCCTCCATGTGAAGGATCTCACATTATAATTCTCAGATCACGTTGAATGGGGCAAGTATCTCATTTCTCATTGTGCGCTCCTTCCATTTAGGATACATGCTAAAGGAAAGCCGACCGAATAAGGATTTGAGTTGAATAGGACCACAGGGTGAGGTGCTCGGAGCCAGGGGTGCTAAGTCATCAGGTGCAGGGTCATCTTAGACTTAGATTTAACACTGGGTAAATGTCACCAGCGAACATCCCTGAGTCAGCTCTCATAACAGTGTTAAAAGGCTTTGTGGCATTGGATGTTTTCAGCTTAAATGTCTGATGAGTATTACCCTCTAAGCATTTAATTAGGCCTGTCAATTGGTTAATATATAATAAATTGGTCAATATAATCAGATTACTTAAAATGATGTGCTCAAAACATTATTTTTGTGGCAGAAAAAGAAAACCTTTAATATATTGTTTGTTTTATTTCCACAACTGACAGCAATTGATTTTAGTAGTATGGTGCGTACGAGTCCTCCTGGGAACTTCATATTTTAATATAAGATTTGGGTGAGTTACGATATCAGACGCAATATGATCAGTACAATTACGATAGAATGTATAATAACTCAATTTACAGTACCTTCATAAATTGAATAAAAACAGAAGAAAAAACAAGGATACACATTTTTATTTATCATTTTGTAGAAGTCGAGTTTAGAAATCGTTCGGAATTTTTATATAGAAAATCCATCTCGTTCCTGACAAAATGACTTGAACGCACCTGACACTATATTTACAAGTTCCCAACTCATAAATACGAAGTTCCCAGGAGGACTTGAATGCACCAAAAGTTCAGAGTTTCAATCATATAATTTTGACTAAGCGGATGATAATCATAACAATCATGAATATGGTGGATTTCATGTGCGTTCAAATTGTAAATACAATCTTTTCTACATGACTTAAATACACCAGTAGAGTTTGTCTGTCCGGGTTTAAACCAAAACTGTTTGTTTGCCACTGTCTTGAGCACAGCACGTATAAAATAAATTTAGTCTTTATTTTTTCCGCTACTGATGAAAAAAGATGGAAAATACCAATAAAAACAACAGAAAAAGAATTTGAAGCAACAAAAGTAGATATATGAGAACTCCAGAAGGTGAACCATGATTATTTGGATTCATTTTTGTTTCTATAGGCCTCTTAAATTGTATTCATTTAATAACTTGATAGCTCTGCAGTTAATATTTGATATGTCCAAAAACCTGAAAGGCAAGTGAAAATCAGTCATCGTACTAGTCAACAATATGAAATGCAAATGACTTAGGCTTTGTGTCCCAGAGATTACTGCCACAGTTGGCTAATTTTTTTGTTATTATTTTTTAATGAGTTTCTTTTTCTGGCATGTCCTATATTCTTTCAAAAACATGTCAGAATTGTCCGTCTATGAGACGCTCGCACAGATGGGGAGCTGAGAAGCAGGTCAGGCGCTGATCCACATGTGTCGTGGTGGATGTGTGCTGATGGGGAGTGGAGCCCCGCCAAAGCGCTGCGGCGATGTGTCAGACCTGCTCGCTCTTTTGTGACGTGCCATTCATTCTCCTCGCATGCTTTGTTTTCACATCTTGTTGACCTACTTTGCGCTCTTGGAATAATCCTCCTGGCTCGATCCACGGGTGGTTGGGGTGGAGCACTTTACTCTGCCTGTCCCTCATTAGAATATCAGATAGCAGGAGAGGGTCTCTCCAAAAAAAGAGAGAAAAAAAACAAGAAAATCATCAAGGACTGTCTGGAAGTGGAGCACAAGGCCGTTACGTGCGTTGTCTCAAGGGCCTGGGCTTGAACTCATTTACCAGGGCCTTGGCCTGTAATCACAAAGACTATTCTGAGTCAATGCATTGTGCTTTTGAGTAAGGCTATCTATTCTTAGAAGAAAGACTTCAAATTGGTCCCCAGTGTCAGAGGGTTCAATGAAATATAACCCTTTTTGAAGCTGGGCTGGTTTTATTTGTCTGTCAGACTCACTTAGAGCTCTTTTGTAGATTGTGAAGTCATTGTAATCTTATGCTTGTTTGACTAATGCCTACTTAAGTAATGTAACGTTCATTATGTTTAAGATGCAAAGCTACCGAAATGCAAGCTTAGTGTGTTCTTTATGTAAAACTTCCTAACAGATCAGAGCGACTTCTTGATTATGTACAGTAGAAGTTTCATCGTTCTGATTTTTATGATCGCTCTCAGATTGCCAGAGTCCCTGGTTAATAAGCTGGATCTTGCCCAGGCCCTTCCCACTCCAAAGCAACCAGCATAATTACAGAAAGGATCTTTAATTAGGGCAAAGAGAAGAATTATCCAGCTGTGGCCAATGCAGTCGTCTCCTACATAATTTTCTCTTTCAGTGAGCCAAAAAATCAAAGGAGGGAGAGGACTAACAGAGAGGATTGGGAGGGCACCTGGTGGAATGTAACCCAGCAATGTTGGTTTTCTTTTGCGTCCTCACACAGTTTTTAGTACCTTTACCCTCTGTCCTTCACCACAGATTGGAGATCAGACTTTCCTCATCACAGTTCTTTGATATTATCTATAAGATAATATATTATATTACATTAGAAATATATATATATATATACACACATTTGTTTTCACATTTTTTTACTTAAAAAACAAGTTTTAGATACTGAATCAAATATTAATTTAAATAATTAATCATAATTCAAATTAAATCATTTATATTACATTTAAATAGACTTAGACATAAAAAATGTAAGAAAAAAACCTGGTTGTACTTGTGTGTACAGATGTGTGTGTGTATATATATATATATTAAATTTAATTTAATTTGCAATTACACTTTTTAGACACACGTAAATGGATTACACAAGAAAAACTATACCTGAAAATAATGGGTTGCACTTGAATTATGTATTTTAACAAAATTGCCTTAATTCTTATGTGTTATTAGATATCTGTCAGACATCTTAGGTTGTTGTTTCACATCTCGCTGTGTTTTCAGTGCTTTGTGTCATGTTTTTAAGACAAATATACACAGAAGGCCAGAGTGGGCCACGTTTGGGGGATGGGAGTGGGTGGTCAAGCCGCTTATCAGCTCTTGCTACCAATCTACCAGGGAGAAAATGCAAGCAGGGTCAGTCCAGTTCACAGCAAGCTATTGACATGCTGTTGCCCTGATTACTCATTACAAGAACAGCGGGAGGTAGTCTGGGGCACAGAGTGCTCCCATGCCCTGGCATATGGGACAGGCCCCACCATTCATAACTAAAATCCCATTATTCTCTATTGCAGGTCCAAAGGTTAACAGGCAATGACCCCTTGCCCACTGCTTGCAAGTCACTGGGGTGATACTGACACCGCTTACAAAGGAACATGGGGCTGAATATTTGTCTGTCTGTAATTTTCAGTGTTAAAGGCAGCACTACTGATTGAGTGAGTGAAGTGACATGTGGCCAAGTATGGTGACCCATACTTGGAATTAGTGCTCTGCATTTATCCCATCCAAAGTGCACACACACACAGCAGTGCACAACACACACACACCGTTAACACGCACCCGGAGCAGTGGGCAGCATTTATGCTGCGGCGCCCGGGGAGCGTTGGGGGTTCCGTGCCTTGCTCAAGGGCACCTCAGTCGTGTATGAAGGTGGAGAGAGCACTGTACATTCATTCCCCCAATACAATCCTGCCGGTACGAGACTCGAACCACAGCCTTTGGGTTATGAGTCCGACTCTCTAACCATTAGGCCACGACTTCCCCATGTAAGTTGTGATGACTCAGCGTAAGAAGAATATGTTTTGTGGCGAATACAGGGTTTGTGACTTGTGTGCTTGTGGACACCTGGGAAACTTTGCCAGTGTATATGCGTGTGAACGAAAATGGTCTTGAGTGAAATGGACAAGCTTCATAAGGTTGCTTTATGAGCTGGAAATAATGGAAGTAGATATCTTGAGTCCAGCTGATTCCAATTATGAAACTATAAGATTGGATTAGAAATCCTGAAAACAACAATGTTGAAATTGGGTGTTTCTTCAAATATTGGCCTGTGGATGTTTAGAAAATAAACTCCCTTGCAGCACATTTTTTACACTCTCACTAGAGAGTTTATTTATTTTGACTACTACAATATAGAATTGATAATTCTGTGATTTTTCCCCCTAAACCTTAATTCTTCTAGACCAACACATTTTCACACCACTTCTCAAATGCTGATTTTGGATATTGGGTTTTGTTTTATAATTAACATTTTGGATGGAAAAAAAGACATGTGAATAATTTTATAATTAATGTTTGGCTCTTTAATATTTATCAGACAATTTTAATTGTGACCATAATACAACAAAAAAAGGAAGGGAAAAGGAAGAAAGGGGAAAGAAGGGGACTGTTGGTGTTCATCCTGTCGTCCTTGTTGTGAGGGTTATATTATTAAAAAAAAAAAAAAAAGTTTTAAATGATTTTATATGCATTCAGCACTTTTTTTAAATATTTAAAATTAATTAATTAATTAGTTTTAAATATGAAAAAAAAAAAAAGAAGAGTCCAATTCCCAATGTACCAAATCCACAAAATAAGTCACTTATATGTATATACAGTGGGTATGGAAAGTATTTAGACCCCCTTAAATTTTTCACTCTTTTGTTATATTGCAGCCATTTGCTAAATCATTTAAGTTAATTTTTTCCTCCTTAATGTACAAACAGCACCCCCATAGACCAGAAAAAAAAAAAAAACACAGAATTGTTGACTTTTTGCAGATTTATTAAAAAAAAGAAAAAACTGAACTATCACATGGTCCTAAGTATTCAGACCTTTTTCTCAGTATTTAGTAGAAGCACCCTTTAGATCTAATACAGCCATGAGTCTTTTTAGGAAAGATACAACAAGTTTTTCACACCTGGATTTGGGGATCCTCTGCCATTCTTCCTTGCAGATCCTCTCCAGTTCTGTAAGGTTGGATGTAAACGTTGGTGGACAGCCATTTTTTTAGGTCTCTCCAGAGATGCTCAAATGGGTTTAAGTCAGGGCTCTGACTGGGCCATTCAAGAACAGTCACAGAGTGGTTGGGAAATGACGCACAACTACTCCTTCGTTATTTTTAGCTGTGTGCTTAGGGTCATTGTATTGTTGGAAGGTAAACCTTCGGCCCAGTTTGAGGTTCTGAGCACTCTGGAGAAGGTTTTCGTTTAGGATATTCCTGTACTTGGCCGCATTAATCTTTCCCTCGATTGCAACCAGTCGTCCTGTCCCTGCAGCTGAAAAAACACCCCCACAGCATGATGCTGCCACCACCATGTCTTGCTTCACTGTTGGGACTGTATTGGAAAGGTGAAGAGCAGTGCCTGGTTTTCTCCACACAACATCTCGCGTAGACTTAAAGCCAACCAAAAAGTTCTATATTGGTCGAATCCAGACCAGAGAATCACTTTCTCCACCATAGTGGAGTCCTTCCAGGTGTTTTTAGCAAACTTTTCAAACTCCAGCGGGCCTTTCAATGTGTCTTGCACGGGGAAGGCTTCCGTCGGGCCACTCACTCGGCCAATAAAGCCCCGAAAACCCCCCCCCCCTGGTGGAGGCTTTGCAGGATGGTGACTTTCTCAACTTTCTCCCATCTCCCGACTGCATCTCTGGAGCTCAGCCAAAGTGATTTTTGGGTTCTTTTTTACCTCTCTCACCAAGGTTCTTCTTCCCCGATAGCTCAGTTTGGCCGGACGTTCCAGCTCTAGGAAGGGTTCTGGTCGTACCAAACGTCTTCCATTTAAGGATATGGAGGCGCACTGTGCTCTAGGAACCTTAAGTGCAGCAGAAATTTTTGTAACCTTGGCCAGATCTGTGACTTGCCACAATTCTGCCTGAATTCTTCAGGCAGTTCCTTTGACCTCATAAATCTCATTTGCTCTGACATGCACTGTGAAATGTAAGGTCTTATATAGACAGGTGTGCGGCTTTCCTAATCAAGTCCAATCAGTAAAATCAAACACAGCTGGACTCAAATGAAGGTGTGTAGAACACATCTCAAGGTATGATCAGGTAGAAATCGACACACCTGAGTTAAATATATGAGTGTCACAGCAAAGGGTCTGAATTTAGGACCATGTGATATTTCAGTTTTTCTTTTTAATAAATCTGCAAAAATGTCAACAAATTCTGTGTTTTTCTGTCAATATGATGTGCTGTGTGTACATTAATGAGGAAAAAACATTAACTTAAATGATTTTAGCAAATGACCGCAATATAACAAAGAGTGAAAAAATTTAAGGGGGTCTGAATAATACGTGTGCCGACCCCACTGTATATATTATATATATATATATGTATATGTATGTATGAAAGTATGGAATTTTGTCCATCAGGTATTGAGATATATCAAAATCACTAATATCACTAATACTTAATGATTTAAAAAATAATTAATTAAAACGTAGTGATGTGCATGGATAAATCTTTTCTAATAAATACTGCGATATTACATAAAAATGTAAGAATTGATTTGATTTGAACTTGATGCCAACTTTTAAATAAACAGAGCTATAAAAGTACTGTAGATGATGAAACATCCGTTAACAAATGACATTTATATCCTTAATAAATGAAAGTCAACTATGTTTTATAACTTAGCTATAACTTTTGTTGCACTCAGAGGCGTCATGCCCAAGCTCAAGGTGCTCATGCTCAAGGTGAGGGGGCACGTGCCCCCTCAGATTTTTTGAGCCAAGTGGATCTTGAATGCAGCTTCCAAAAAATAGCCGAATAATATTTTGTATATTGGATACAATCACACCAGCATGATTAAATCGTCGCGGGTTCATATCATCAGCTACTAAATTCAAATCTGCATTCTCTGACTGGCACCGAGCCAGAGACAGATTGCGGGTTTTTACAGCACTGCACATTATAACCAATCACACACGATGTTGTTGAGCTTATGAATGCAATGGCCAATCAGAGGTGTTCCGATGAGTCATCGCTAAAATGCCGGTGTTTTGTTCACTTGGTCGCTGACTGAATACTTCTTTCTGGTGAATTCTCTCGTTAGAAACAATAAAGTGCAGATGTGTGTATAAATAAGTAAGATATTAATTTCACAGTGTAAACAGCTTCAGTGATTTTAATGGGAGTTTTGAGAGTGCTTGAACTCTAGGTGTCAGTGAAAAATGTTCGTTGATAAGTTAAATGTCTTGGCTCTTTTCTGTACAATGGAAAGTGAGGATAAAAGTAGCTAAACTACAATGTTTGGATTGAACATGTAACTTTGAATGTTAAATTCACATTAAATATAAACTCAGTCGTATTAAAACTATGTTATGGCATGACACCCAAATCTGTTACTTAAGTAAACAGACAGTTTTTGATAGTTAAAGGACTACATTATTAGGTACATTGACCCTCGCCCCAACACTATTCCACTATAGATCCACTTTACACTCGGTGAGAATAGAGAGATTTGGGATATAAGTTTAATGCGGTTGGGAATATTTTTAATAAAAAGGAAAAAAATAAATAAAACATAAGAGCATATAAGTGCTATTGTGGCTGCTGTGTGTCAAAATGAAGGTGGGCGCATGAACGGACCACCCCCCCCCCCCCCCCCCCCCCCCCCCCCCCCCCACCCCCCCCCCCCCCCCCCCCCCACCCCCCCCCCCCCCCCCCCCCCCCCCCCACCCCCCCCCCCCCCCCCCCCCCCCCCCCCCCCCCCCCCCCCCCCCCCCCCCCCCCCCCCCCCCCCCCCCCCCCCACCCCCCCCCCCCCTCCCCCACCCACCCACCCCCCCCCCCCACCCCCCCACCCCCCCCCCCCCCCCCCCCCCCCCCCCCCCCCCCCACCCCCCCCCCCCCCCCCCCCCCCACCCCACCCCCCCCCCCCCCCCCCCCACCCCCCCCCACCCCCCCCCCCCCCCCCCCCCCCCCCCCCCCCCCCCCCCCCCCCCCCCCCCCCCACCCCCCCCCCCCCCCCACCCCCCCCCCCCCCACACCCACACACACAACAACACCACACACTCGTGCCCCTCAAAAATAATGAGTGCATGACGCCCAGTTGCACTCGGTTATTTGACCACATCCCCACCGCTTTGCCTTTCATCACAGAGAAATGAAATGACGCCATTTGGGTCGGATGCTCAGTTATGTCTATTTAAGGGTATCTCTGAATTTGTTTGTGATACTAAATAAAACACAGATGATGAAACCACAGTGGTAAACTAAGGAGGCTGACCTTGTCCTGCCTCTGTAACACAACCCCTAGAATGATCTGCAGTTCAGCAACCTTCCTCTGCCCTCCATTATCAGACCACTCTCTCTCCCTCTCACACTCTTTTCTCCTGCTTCACTCCCACACTTCTCTCTCTCTCGCTCTCTTTGTCTTTCTCGCCCCACATGGGGGTTTCTATCTTCTTATCTTTGTCTATGCAAAATGTACATGGACCAGCTATTATACTCATGCAGCGGCATTTTTCTAAGCTGTCATCACTTTCCTCACTATTACCCAATAATGCAACATTATAATGTCAAAAGAGGTCATGTAGTATTATGTTCCGTTTCTCCTCCACATTGATCAATACACAGCAGAATCATGTGAAAACTTTGCTAGTATGCCTTGTTGTGCGGTGAGGGACACACATTTCCAGGTGTCTGAATGATTGTGATGCAGAGCGATGTGGAAAGCGCTCTGTTACTGCTGAAAAACGAGACGCCGTCAGCAGCTTCTTGATGTCTCCCATTCAATGAGTAATTACTGCAAATCGCAAAGGCGAGCGCCAGAGAGCCTGAAGACACCTCATCCATTTTGACGCTCATCTTTGCAATTTAAACCACCGGTGATCTCTCAAAAGGGCCTCCACTATTGCGGCACATTTGCACGGCATGATTTTCACTTGTCCTTGTCCGCCGAGCTCTTATCTACAACGTCCTTCGTTATTATTCTCTGAAAATAACTTTGTGTTCAAGGTGAAAGAAGCCTAGTGAAAACTTTCACTTTTTTAATTCTCTTCACAAGTCAGCTGCGTTTTCAGAGTATTTTGAGATTCACACACCTACTGTACATGTAAGCTAGGACGAAATTAATTCAAGGCTCCATGATATCAAAATTGAGGTTTGTGGCTTTTACATTTATGCATTTTGCAGCCGCTTTTATTCATCCACAACCTTGGCCATGCTTTACCAACTAAACTACAGGAACAGGCTTTTTTAGTAAGTTAGCTTGGAGGTCATTTTTATGCTACAGTGCTAAATGCTCTGTTGATAAACATTTGGGAAAAATACAGATTGAAAATATAGTTTTGTCTTCAGATCAACAATATTGTCCAATAAAATACTCTCTTGATGCAGGTTTATGATAATTAAATATAAGCCTAAAAACCAAAAAAAAAAAAAAAAAAAAAAAAATCTTTACTTAATTTCTCATTGACAGCTACAACACTGTTATGTACTAAAAATAACAACAGTAAAAAAAAAAAAAAAAAAAAAACAACGCGCTCTGCCCCCCCTGTGCTTCCTCCTCCAAAAAAAAAAACTGTGCGCCCCTGCCATTGTCTTTCTGCTCTTCTTTCTACCGGTGAAATAAAAATGTATACAGTAATAAAAACGATATACAGTAGACATACTAATAAATCTAACATACTAAAAAAACTAATAAAAATTATAAAAATCAAAGCAAAATTACTAAAACGTTAACTAAAATTTAAATGAAAGAGCAAAATATATCAATACAAATATTAATAAAAACTATAATTGTATTTCATTGATACTACAATAACACTGTCTTGATGTAGTAAAAACATTTATTTATTTATTTATTTTTTAAATACATTTTATTCACTTTTTTAGAAAAGAGATAGGAAAAACTTATCAAACAAATCAAATCTTGATGCAAGACATTATTTCTAAAGCTACTGGCTCTACTCAAACCTGTTTGCCCTCGTCAAGCGGTTTAACGGGGTCTAATGTCAAATCACAGAATCATTCTGAACTGTGAGTGCCAACAAAATGTGTGACCTGAACTGTGATGCTTGTTTTAAAGTTTTCATGTAGCATTAAAGTTCAAAGGTCAGATGAAAAGTCCATTCATCCTCTAGGGGTTTAAAACATTAGTCGAACATTAGTAGTGTTTGAAATAGAATTTATGTGAAATCCTCAGTAAACATCATACATCAATGAATCAAACCATAATCCATGTTGCTTTAGCATTTACTGGACACCATTTGCCCAGGCATGTACTCTTGGCTCGTATCTCTCTGTCAATCACAGATGGCATTTACTGGCTAAAACAGGGACTCTTGTGCCAACAAGGACATTCATCTGCCAAAGACAAACTGGTGCATTGAAAGTCATTTAATAGATAGGCTTATGTGAAATATGGGGAAAGAGGGAGCACTTCTGGTGTTTGACAGCACTCAGAAATGAACATTTGCTTGGTTTATGACCTGTGTTGTCTCATTAAATAGTCCTTATTAACACAGAGCAGTAAATATCTAGCCTTTTCGGTGTACTGCAAAATAATAAGACACCCTAGGGCTTCAGGTATTTATGACACTAACATTAAAGTCGTAAGACATCATAAAGGGACAGTTTACCAAAAAATAACTATTCTGTCATCATTTACTCACCCTCAGTCATTTGAAAACCAGTGTGACTTTCAGATGTTAATTTGGACCAAACTGATATTCACTGTATGGGCAAAGACAGTTGAGTCATTATTATTTTGTGTTTCATGGAAGAAAGAAATGCATACAGGTTTGGAACAACATGAGGGTGAGTAAATTTACGTTTTTAGGTGCACTAACCCTTTAAGCAATGAAAAAACACATAAACAATAGGTCTAAATGGTGATGTGGTGAAGAACTGCACCAGCTTCAGGTCACTGGAGACTTGAGGATTGAGCCATTGATAGATAAAAACAAAGGTCTCAGTGGTCAAGCTCGTTATCCGTGGCCACTCTGTTAGAGTCCTTATTTCCAACAAGACAGAAGATTGGAGAACCGAATACAAAGTATTGATTTTGCATTTGATAGTTGCATGCCTGCTATTGATTGGGATCAAGCATCTGCCATTTGAAGAGGTGTGCATTTTCCATTGGTAGCGGGTTTGCGATTAAGACCCGATTAGCATTCCAAGTCCATGTGTGATTTGTTGTAATGGGTGTTCATTAACTTGCTTTTGGAGGTCAGAAGACAGATCCCAGAATCCCAAGGGCTTTAGCCTTTTGCACAGCTTTTATTTTGTGACATTTTGGGTAGCATGCAATTACAAAACCCATCCACAAACATAAGCAAGTCTGTTTTTAGTTGCAGATAGAAGAGAAATATGAAGTATGAAAAGTATAAAAGAATTGAGTAATATTAATATAATAAAAAATGATGATTATAGTTTAATATAATAGTTGTCAACATTTTCTGACCCAGGGACCCCCTTCATGACTCTCTGCCAACCCAGAGACCCCTTAGTACGAAAATACCACATTTTCTTGGAAACACTGTGTATTAACTTTGATTAATAACATTAACAAACATTATTATATTATGCTAAACTAGTGTTGACCTAGTTTCTTAATTAACAACCTGTAATTTGGCATATCCTGGGTTAATTGCGCCACAGAAAGAAATCTGAAATCTGCATTTATTTAATGATGGTTTTACTCTGTATAGGAGCAATCAAATCAACCAAAGATGATATAAAAGGCTGTTCGATATCTATTTTAATATACATATTTTCCATAACACTGTGTATATATGTACACTGTAAGAGAATTTACTAGCAATTTATGAGTGAAAAATATATTTATACACACACACACTGTAGTGAAGATTGTTTACACACACACACACACATATTCATTCCAAATATACTACACATTACCCACTGATTATTTTTACCCACTACTGAATACTGAATATTTTTAAAGAAGCTCTTTGCTTTTTTTCTAGAAGGAATTTCTATTTGCTTTTTTTTAAGTTGTCCAATTTATCACAGCTGATCCTTAGTAACCTGCTGAGCTCCTTTATTAAGTTCTTAATTAGAGAAGTTGTGTAGCGTTTTCTGGACTGTAAACATGTCTGTGTCTGAATTACAGGATTTACAAACTCAAGGCCAGCTTTATCTCTACCCCCACTTCCATCCCTTGCTGCAAAATCAATGGAGTGATGTAGGTATCTGGAGGAGGACATGGGGACAGGCTTAAGCAGTCTGCTTGTCTGAGTTCCATTTCATGCATCAGCAGCTACAAGCTCAAACACCATGATCAGCCTTTGCTGTTCAACACCACACTCCCTCACACTAGTATGCACAGTATGCATGTGCACACACACATAGCCATGCAGGCACAAGACGCATTCAGAGGGCAACACAACATGTTATTGGACGCCACATTGATCTACTGAATATGAAGTCTCGCTGCACCAGCGGCATTCTTCTCTTGAAGAATAATTCAGCCTCTGTCAGTTTATACTCCGATATCTATTTGACACAGACGATACAGAACAGGACACAGGTATGCACTTATACACTTATATAGTTATCAACTGGTGAGCTGAGACTCAAAAAGAGTTGTGGGTCTGACAGCAGGGGGAAAATAATGAGAAATACAATTAATAAAATGCAACTGATCATATTAATCTAAAAAATTGTTAATGTTATCACATTAGACTCAAACTTACTGACTTTGCTCACACAGGGTACAACAACTTCCAACAACAACTTCATAATTTTTGTATTTTTGGGGGATTTTTTTCTCTCTCACCTTGTTACACTTGTAGTGTTCCTGTTGAAAAATGACCAGCCTACAAAAATTAGCTTATAAATGTCTCGTTATGCTATATTATTATCAAATATCAAATTCAATCATTTTGTCAACTTGTGTTCTTTCAATTAGTCTCACTGATCTCAGCTTATGCACCTGAGATTTGAGTGAACATGAGTGTCAAAATTATACACAAATAATGCTTTTTTTCTCTCAAAAACTGAGGTGCATGAGCTTAGATCAATGAGGTCTACGATCAATCAGTTCCAAAGGGTAATACAAATCCTGTACTAATTTGAAAAAAAATGATTAAAAGGCCAGACAATGTAAAATCTAGATCCTAAAGCAAAACTAGTTGAGAGCCTCTAATGGCTAAATGTTAAAGGATTGGATCCAAGTAACTCACCCTTGAGTGAGGTGTTTACCAAGTTGTACTGTCTAAATGTACTGCTAATTTAATAGATGGATAAAATAGCCGTAAACACAATGGCAGCCATTTTAATCGTCTAAATCAGAGAACAAACAATACCATGTGATATCTCTGATTCTATTTCTGACAGTGCACATCTAAATACGAGCTACCGTGTCCTCTAAGTTCCAGCTTACTTGTCTGTTTATAGATAGTGGGTCACTAAGGAAATGCTTTCGAAGACCTTTCTCTTTACTGTGGCCATAACAAATCAAGGAACTCTGGCTGCTGACCTGTAGGTGTATTATAAGAAAGCCAGCTGCCTATAGCTGAAGCTAATTCATCATGACATGGTCAATGATGATTACACTGCTATGGCCTGCAGGGAAACTTCCATTAGTTTGCTGTCCACTGCACAACATGTCTTATTCAGGAGGTAGGACTGACTGACAAGAAACACATCCATAAATATGAAAAAACAGATCCTCATTTGTAAGTCACTTTGGATAAAAGCTTCTGCTAAATGACTAAATGTAAATATAAATGTAGATAAAAGTACATAGATCCACTCCACACTGACTTTATCAAAGCAACATCTACCAAAGCTGAAAGTCAACTTTTGGTGGTGGTTAAACAAATTGGGGCAGAAAACATGTATCTACTAAGAGCTCCAAAAACTGATGTCCTGCACAGTGACCTTTAAATCTAATATGTATTGTGTAATAGCTAATATGTAATGTTTTTGATAGTAATATTAAACCACAAAATAGCATTTAGCTGATGATATGTACCGTTGTGATTTTTCCACGCTTTTTTTTTTAAGAATTCCTGGTACTGATTGATATATTATATATATATATATATATATATATTAGAATATGTATTATATATATTATATATATAGTAATATAATTTTATATATCATATATATATAATCAGTAATTGATTTAATTGTGTGTGTGTGGTGTAACATATACCACACACACACACACAATCAGTGGAACAAAGTTGGAATGGTAAAATAATAATAATTTCTATATTATTAATTTTATTATTTATATAATAATATTAACATTTATTCCACACATACTATCTACTGGTCAAGTCTGGATAATTACTTTTAAAGTTTTGTTGATGTCATTTATTTGATCAAAAATACTGTAAATCTATACTATTTTGAAATATCATAAAAATTTAAAAACCACTGTCTATATGTTATTACATTTTAAAATGTAATTGAATTCTGTGATGATAATGCTCAAAATATAATATTTCATATAATATACCATTATATGAAAAATAAACAGGCAGAAATATTTTTACCAAAAATGTGCATTTGTGTTTCAATGGAAGAAAAGTCAACCTAAGGGTTAGCAAATTATAACAGAATTGTAATTTTTGGGTGTATTGTCCCTTTACCACCAAGAGCTCCTCAGTTTGCAAGGAAGAGTTATGCCTCATTGCTTTAAAATGCCCAATTAACACAAGAAACGATCTGGAGGAGAAGTATTTGGGGAAATCAAATTCCTTTTCAACAGGCCCCTTGCAGGAAAGCCAGCAATAGGCCCCTTTATCTAATATATGCCAAGAATAATTAGGTTATTGCAGCACTGCCTGTTGTTGCTCAGTAATTAGGCTAGTCTCTTATGGATTCACTCTAGGTCACAATGACCTTGAGGAAGAGGGAAAAAATGGCCCACTATTGACATCTAAACTGAGGATAGCGGGTCAATTCCCACAGCCGGCAGGTGCACCCTGATCACGTAGCGTGCGTTCCAGCGGCAGCGATGCAGAAGACCGTTGGAAGTTGAGGACGCAGAGATGAAAAGGAATGTATGATGAAGTGTACCAAGGTCCTCAAGGAGACAATGAAGGCTCTGTCCCTCCCATGCCTCTTCCTGCATCTCTAGTCCGTGCTCTTGGCCTTGCTTTTGAAGTAACTTAAAAAACAAAACAAAAAAAACCCCTTTGTGTCTCTATAATATTGATTATATTTTAAAGAAAAACACGCTAATATTTATTATATTTTAAAGAAATACATGCTTTTTTTTACATACACAGCAAACTCACCTTTACAACTCAGGTAAAATATGATATATTTTGCACTTTGTCATTGCAACTTTTCTTTTAAACAGCGCTTTCCCTGGAAAACATTATAAATGACACTTTAAAGGGTCACCTTGTAAATTGTATCTGTAATTTTCTAGCAAGACAGAGCTGTCTACCAAGTGATCCACACTTTTAAACTCATTTTTGTGGTGATAAATATGAGCATCCTGTATTTTAATATGGTGATAACAGATTTTGTTCATCCGTGCTGTTATGCAATGTACAAGCCATTAAAGATCTTCTGTCATCCACATTCTGCCAACATGGCTAGTTACAGTGTGGTAATTGGTCATATTAGATCCTTAATCAAAAAGCTCATTGTTTCTGCTGCCTGAAAAGGAACGTTTACAGTTCCATATGCTGAGATGAAATGAAACAATTATATGTAATGGAAGCCAAAAAATCTTTAAAGAAAAATTTCTAGTTGTATGCAACACCCATAATGGCACTAATATGTGTCACATACAAATAATCCACACATTTATCTTATTCTTATTTAGAATTCCTTTGTTTTTGTTATATGTAAAAGGAAATCTATTTGCAATTAAAATGTGCATGCAATACACAAACATTATTATACTCGGTCACGATGACACATTTATGAGGATTTCTCCCACGTAGGACCAGGTCATCAATGTGTCATCTATTTTTTTGGCAGTGTTAGCTCTCCATTTAGCAAGAATCCCTCTATAAATATTAGTATATATATATATATTACTAATAACTAATATTATATAATAAAAATTACTTTGCGGTACATTTATGAAGTTATATATATACAGTATATACAGTAATTCCCAGTGATCTCAATGACAAAAAGTGTTCCAGTTAACCTAAATTTTATTTTTTACAATAAAATCGAGTGTTAAAGTTGGCCATTAATACTTGAGTCTGTGTGTCGTGTGCATCACACGCTTTTCGACTGACATATTCGAACATTCGAGATCACCTAAACTGGATAAGTGTTAAAAACATATAAAAATCAACAAGAGGTCACTCACAAGGGTCATCCAGTCATCAGCAGGAAACAGGGGAGGTCATGAAAGGTCGGACTGATAAACACCTTCATTGATGGGTGTGATTCCGCCAGCAGGGCAGTAAATGAAGAGCTCCACCCCTCAGGGGTCAGCAGAAGTTAAAGGTCCCAGTGTGGACACTGTTGTATGACGCAGGAGAGCACAGGCTGCTCAGAGATAGCGCAGATGAGTAGGCAGTATTAGTGCAATAAAAGTTGTGAATCACCTCCTTCTAGGCAGGACAGACTGAGCTGTTAGTATAATGTGAAGTCAAATGTCTATTGAAGGACTATGGCATTTTACAGCTTCAGAAAAATCTGCATCAATTAATAAATGTATGAATAAGCATACATGAATTAAATGAATAATTAATTCACTCAAATAAATTCAACGTCCTTAATTTTTCTAATGTCAACATCTAAAATTAATTAATCAATAGTGCAAGTACTATAGCCCGTATACGATCAAGTATGCTGGGCTCTCCGCTACGTCCCTGGTGACTAGGACAAAAACTAAATAAAGAAGGCACTAATACACTTTTCAATCTTGCGCAACATGTGATGAGGAAATACCTCCCTATAGAATCTGTGCTGAATGTAATCCGAGTCCCCAAATGCGCCTCCAGCGAACACATCCTTTGGCCAGCGCTGGGCCATAAGAAGCGTGATGTATAATTCGATACCTTGCGAGCATAACCGGGTTAAACACTATTCTGGCAACTAATACTTTAATATTGTAGATGAAGTAAGAGAGACATAGCGTATATTCTGTGATTGTAAGCTGGTTTCTACATCAGAAAGTAAAAGGTCACTCGCCTATCCTCACTGCTGGCAATCTTGGCTTCTACCCATTTGTTTCTAACACATCTTTCCTCATTGATGAGGCCGAGACATACGTAAAATGTACTATTTGGGTTTTAAAATGTGCCCAACTCACATATTATAATGATTTGACAAGAATCGACTGTGAACTGAAGGCTGGAAGTATGGCTGCTGAAATTCGTGTATGCAATCACAGGAATAAATACTTTAAAATAATTAAACAGAAAAACAATGTGTACTATAAGGTGGGCTGTATTACTGTTTTTTGCTGTATTTTTTGATCAAAAATGCAGCCATGGGAGCATAAGAGGGCTTTCTTTTTTCAAAAACTTAGAATTACTGCCCCACACTTTTTAATGCCTAAAATATATCTTATTATTATCTTAATTATTTCAGACGTTACCTTGGTGGGCCCTTTCACGTCACATCTCAGTAGGATCCTTGCTATAAGGTTTGTGGGACTGTGCACGCTCTTTCTTTCTGCTCCCTCTGAGAAACTGCCATGGATCTTAATAGAATGCATGCGAGTAGCTTTCTTCCAGGTGTGTATGATGGACCTCCCCGCTCTTGGCTTGGGTCTCCAACAAACATGACGTTGTGCGTCAGGCTCATAATGCTCTGCTAACCCCTGAGATGCTACAATTTACCCAGCGCAAGCCAAAACACAAGAACAAGTGGCCGACAAAGATCGACACCCGGTCCAACGCATGGCGCCACTAATCTGACCCTCCTCAGAGTCTATGATGCTGAATGACAAGAAAGGAAAATGCGGGGCAGAAGAAGTGAAGTCGGTGACAACGCGACACGCAAACTACGGAATGGGCAGCGAGAAAAGAGAAGTGCTAACAACTCAAGGTACCAGCCTAACGCTGACCCCTACTTGGGCCACGCGAAAACGGGCATAAGCTCCCGCAAACAGTACGCAGCGACGCAATCCTCCGGATACTCATCCCCTTAGATAATCAAAAACGTTATCCTTGATCATTAAAAAAATAGCTTCACTGAGGTCCGCCGCGCTCGGATTACACTCTAAGCAACACCGGCGCCCGCGAGGTCTTGGAACCCATCCAATGCGGGCATTTTAAGCTGAAGACATTCTGAAGAAAAAAAAACCGCCCCCTGCGCCCCACGATAGTTAATAGTCGGTCTGCCTAGTTTGGGCGTACAGCAAGAGCGATCTACAGCAACAACTCCAACCCTGAGGGACAAAGGCCACAGATGTTCACAGAACCCGCTCACGTACTCAATCATCCCAACTCCTAGGTCCCAAAGATAAGACGCTTCAAGAGACAAGTAACACGGGATGTGGATAATATTTGCCATAGTCATTAGCCGCTAGCGTTCCCCAAAGTGGCCGGTGGTCACAAATATCTAAAAACCCCAACAAAACAATATGAAGCAAACATGCATATTATTTTGCATAATGGCAAGATCTCTTGAGCTTGTCCCATTTTTGACAGCGGAGTTTACGAACTTTCAAAGACACCCTTTCTGATTGCCTTTACATCTGGGTGCCAAGAAACATCCTGACCGAATAATCTATATCAAGTAACTATAATAAGCATCAAGCGTAATTACCGAAACCCTTTTTCAATCTTAAATCTGAAACAATTATTTACTAATAATATATAAAAGACTTAATATACACACTATCAAATACGAATTAGAAAGTTCTTAAATATTTTTCTACTGCACAACATCTATTCCTATACATAAAATATCCTACTAATTATTATGAAACATTATATTTATTACTTGTTATAACTGGATGGAATTTCCCATTTTCTAATTATTTAACGATTACACTATTCTATTCCCTAATACTTGAACTATATACCGAATGATTATATTTATATATTATTTTACATATTATTTCTTGCTATACAATCATTAGTTTCTAATTTTACAATCATGTCATGCTATTATTATTATTAATTATTGGGTACTTTTTGCTACTTACTCATCAATTTAAAAATCTATAAAACTTTATATTTGTATTATTATATTTCCCTTAGTGTTTTTATTATAAATATTAACTGATACACTTTAACCCGAAAATTTGAAAGTTCTAATAATAATAATTACAATATTATATCTCCCTCCTTTGACATACCTCTGTTCATTATCTTCTTTTACTCATATATTTTGTTTAATCTTTTCAATGCAACATTATTTCCTTCTTTGACCAAATTCAGCTGCTATAATACTTTCAGGAGTGAACTTTAATGTAAATAAAAGTTTTTTTTTACTATACCTCAGGCAAATTTCAACAAATGGCAGATGAACTAAGGGTCTTAAGGTAGCTACTTTGCACTTCTTTCGCCATTCTTTATGTATTGTACCACCCACGATCACAGTAATACCTCCTACTCCCTCAATACGTCTGCGTCACGCACAGGCCCCCCTCTGAAGACTCCGACCTCTACTCCATCACTTAATCCTGTGTCCTGTTTGATTCTGCAAGGCACTCATCGCAAGGCTACGTGAACAGAGTGGAATATGGTTTCACGCCCGGCTGGTTATTTGATTAGGTATACTGAAGGTTTATGTGATAAAGCGCCAGCCAGGTCTCGCTGTAGTAAGCTCTGTTCCAATTCAGAGACAAGGACAAGAGGAACACATGTACTGTATGGGACAAGCTGAGAGTTTAATGTCATCTTGCTGCAGTGTGTTCCACACACTGTCCTGAGAGGCTAAAGCACGACTCCCACGGCCTTAAGTTTATAGGAAGTTCTTGTTCTTATGAAACAGAGCCACTTATAACAATAAAACAGCATTTTGAAATGAACTCGTCGTTCTTTTCCAGAGAGGTTCTGGTTTAGCTTGAGGAAAAACAGGATCTTTACCGTCTTCCTTCACTAAACTTGTCTGGTGCTATATTATTGATTTCTGTAAATGCTACCAACTTTCAACTGCATTTATCTACGCCGTCCCTCACGTATAGCATAATTGACATGCATGCTGCCTGGCTCTAAATAAATGTTTGTGGGTTTAGCTTTGGTCGGTAATCTGTTAACCACATCCGTTCCTGCATTTGGCCCAAGCTTGTCTGCAGTGTGACATGAGGGGCCGTGGGCAGGCCGATTAGAAAGCTGCTTCATTACCCTTTGTCACATCAGCTCAGATTTATGGCGCCTAATGGAGGACACTCTGTTTTTGCAATTTACTGAGGGAGATGGGAAATCTGCAGCATTTTGCTATCCAGTCCAGTCGAAGGAAGAGAGATTGACCTTTTTTAAGCAGCGAGATCAGGCTGCTTGCCCTGTCAGACTGTTTTACTTTGCAAATGGTGTCATTTATTTCAGAGATATATTGGGTTGTTCAAATGAGAATTGCAGATTATTTTGGCCAACTGCATTCTGAAGAGATTTTAATCATTCAGCTGTGAAATGCAAACGAAATAAGTGAAGCACTCACACAACCGATTGGCTCAAGAGCAGCATCTGCTGGCTGTCAACGGCACTGCAGTCTGTAGTGATACATAGTAGGGCTTGCTAAGTTATGGTTGTTTCCATGAAATGCTTTTAAGTATGGAAGTTTTTCACAGACTGTGATGACGCATTTCCACAGTTATTAACATCGTAAATCTAGAAAAGCTTTTCATATTTTCATTTTTAACTATTTTAATGTACATTTATGCTTAACACCATGCTATGCTTTGTGTTTTATTACCTTAGAGGGAGTTTATTACCTTTATTACCTGAGAAGCATGGGAATGTGAAAAGGGTACATAATAGTATCAAGTTTTTAAGTATTTATTAATTACTATTAAGTAGCCTATTATTACTATTCTCAAGTATTATAATAAACTGCCATCTATTATCTTGTAAAAATTAAGATTAAAATTTCATACTGTGCTTGTTTTACAAGTTGTTTGTTTCAAGACTGACTGTTCTGTTCCAGACGTCTTCCTTTGGACATCATTGGCACAGGTTTGGACATAAAATGGCAATTATGAGACCTCACTGCAGAGTAGCAAGTTTACCTTCAGAAGGTCACATGGTCAATACTTAGTTCAAAACCATAAAACACTCAACTTTGTTTGCTTCAACACAGCCTGATGTGCTGCAAAAAAGTTTGTAAAATGTGATATTCTAAAGTATAGAGTTCCCAAGCTCAAATTAACTGGCAACCCTAAATCTCAATTCATGAGCACTGTCACCTATATCCTTAGAGGCTAAGTGAATCCCAAAATATTTTACTGAAGTGATTATTTACACAGGAATCAATTGCTTACTAAATTTAACTTTTAGCAATTCATTTAATGCATCGAAAAATTACATTAGAAGCCCAAGATTTCATTTTGTTGAGTGGTATACTAAATAAAACTGTAAGCTTTCCAATAAATTGCTTTTATTAAAAAAATGAATGAATGGATTGATAGATGTAGGCTATGGTTAAGTGATTTATGAATAAATAGATGGATGGATGGATGACTAAAGAGAGAGAGACAGATGGGTAGATGTTTAGGTCAAGGAATGTATTCTTCTTCCAAAGCCTTAATTATCTTAAGTATTATTAATTATTTTCAATTAATTAATTATATTAATTTATAAGATGCTAAGTTTGTAGTTAACTGAAATAGTGTTTCAAACAACAGTCGTCGTTGTAGTCTTAAAGTGGTCATATGATGCTGCTAAACAGAACATTATTTTGTGCATTTGGTGTAAAGAAATGTGTTTATGCAGTTTAAGGTTCAAAAAAACACATTATTTTCCACATACTGTACCTTATTGTTTCTCCACTATGCCCTGCCTTTCTGAAACGAGTCGATTTTTAAAAAAGCTCATTGGTCTGAAAAGCGAGGTGTACTCTGATTGGCCGATCCTCACGGTGTTACGGAAATGTTACACCCCTACAATACTGTGATGCCGTGTCCGGCCAGATCGACGAGACATAAACATTAAAACCCAATATAAACGAGGCTTTTGTTGCATCCAGTTGGGACATAATTATTGATTATAATGACTTGTACTGTCTTTGTACGCGTTGCATTGCATTGCGCCGCGTAAACATAAAACCATGTTTGCATTTGTTATCGGAGAAATGACAAACAAGCTCTACTTTACACTGCTCAAAACTCACGTTTGAAGCGTCAGTGGCAAATCCTTTAATACGAAAAACGTACTTACAGTCTGTGAGTCCGAACAGCCGGCATTGTAGTCTACTCTACCAGGATCAGTAAACATTCCTCCATAAAATGCGCTGCACACACACAAATATTTGGGTTGAACTGCTCTGGAACACTGTTGTAAATACAACTTAACCACTGATTTCAATCGTGTCCATTTGGAAGACCAACAAGTAGTTTCGGCTTTCACAACAAAACAGCGTACCCCGCGTCCTTGAGGAGAGGAGGCCCGGAGGCCTAGAGTGAGCCTCGGCCTAGAGTATGTGGAGGCCGGAGGCCTAAGTGGAGCCGCGTCCCTTGAGTGAGCGAGGCGGCTTGAGGTGATAGCAGATTCCTTGTGGGGCTTGACAACGTGTGGCCGGTGGATTCCGACAAGAGCCGTCCGCGGCTTGCAGCAACCCCATGGCATTTTACTGCATATATGACATAATACATTTACTAATCTGGAATACATACATTTTAATTAAATATTAATATAAGTATATTAATAATATATTATACACTCACTAATAATATACATTCCAGTATTGTTACTATTTTTCATCTTAAGTCTTTTTGCTGAATGCTTGCTAATTACTTCTGAACGTTGTTGCCCCCTGCTGTCTGTGTTTGTTAAACCCTCTTGTGTTTAGATCTACATGCTACAGTGTTTACCAAAAAACACCTCTAGGTATATTTTCTGTTTTCTCAGATGCCACATCTGCAGTGATATCAAAATGATCAATGACCATTTGTACTTGTTCTATCAAAGCTGTTAATTTGTTATCCACATTAATGACAATGTCATGTAAAGCTGTGATAAACTTTACTTGTCTGATATTGTATTCTCAAGAAGAAAATATCCATCATATTTTGGCAATTTAACCTTAGTCTTGAGAGCTGAACATTGGCAATTGCCTCCAGTCCCCAAATATCTCTCCTCAAAGCAATAACTAGTCTCAAACTTCTATAGAAATGCCAGAGCCTAAAAACAATAAAATACTAATGTTTAGACAGATTACCCATGAGGCCTGTCCATGGCCTAGCTCTAATAAGCACTGAATTCACTTGACTTCACGGCCCTGAGGTGCATGCTATTAGAGATCATTTTTCCAGCTGGCCTGTAATTTCAACTTTGAGATGAGATTTGCATTTTTAATAAGAGGCAAGAGGCCATGAGAGGTTATGAAATAACTGAGTGATTTAGTATAGAATGAGAAGAGGTTCAAGTACAGATCCCAGTGGAACACCAGAGGGTTGTTGGTGTGCAGATTAATTGGATGTTTTCTATCGTACCTGACAGGCTTAGTAATGCAGGAGGAATATGAATTTAAGAGCTCTGCACTTTAGATGCTTATCTCACAGAATAGCATGGTTTATGGTTTCAATTATTAAAGAATTATATTATAGAATAGAAGTACAATCGTTGTGATGTTTGGGAAATGTGTTCTTTAATGGTTTCTTCCTAAGGATGTAATGCATTGTGGTAGAATCTGCTACTGCTGGAAAATAGATAGTCATCTCAATCTTAAAATAGCTAATTTATCAGAATTAGAGAAATCTGAAATTATGGGTAAATAAGTGAAAAGATTAAGAAAAAACAAGTGAAAGATTAAGAAAAGACATTGTGGAGTTAAAGGCTTGATAGAAGTTCTTAGATCTTGCATCTTGTCTAAAACAATTCACAAGCTAAGGTCAGACAATAACATAAGCAGAGAATTACTGAAAAAATAATTTTACTTCCTTGTCCAGGAGTTAAACTGACATCTATAGCTGGTTACATGAAACCTGTCATACAGCATTACTGTTATGCTTTAGGAAGAAGTATTTGCAGTAAAAGGTGTAACCGAGGTATATAAAGAAACTTGTTCCTATGCATGACCAGACCAGCTTCCATCATGAAGACTCTAGTGTGTGCTCTTATTGTGCTGCTTCTCTGCAGTGCCTCAGGTAAGACGAAAGCTTTTTTTTTCTCTCTCTCTCTCTCTCTCTCTCTCTCTCCTCAAAATTATCTATTTAAATAAAAAGGGGTCTAAGGGTTAGAGCTTATTGAATCATACAAATTCACAAATTAATCACTGCAATGCATTTTGTGAAATGGTTCAACTGATTAATTGAAAAGAATAGACTCAAACGAATGGTTTGTTCATGAATTGCACATTGCTATCATGTCTCAGGTCATGATTTCATCACTTCAAATCAATGAGGAAATAATATGTTTTTATGAGATGTAGTGGAGTAACTTGTCAAATATTATGCTTTGGAATGTAGTTAAAAGTTTTCCAAACTGCTCTGATAGAGTGCAGATACTTTCACCATTGCTATCTGTCTGTCTAATATGTAATCTCCCAATAGTGCACTCGCTGACATGCTACACCTGTGTGGATGGGGACTGCAAGACCCCAACCGAATGTCCAGCCTCAAGCAATTTCTGCAAAACAGTTTCAACAGGTAAGCAATCGATGTTAACTAAATTTTCAAGTCATTAACATCCAATGTGATTTTACTATCATTGATATACTACCTTATGTTAATATTTATTATTATATTTTATTTTATATATTTTTTTTGAAATTTGTGAGAATGTTTCAGTAATTTTTTGGTTTTGTAATTTTTAGTATTATATGGACTATGTATAGTTTTAGTAAGTTTTAGTTTTTAGTTTAATTAGTTGTGGTTATTCTAGTGCTTCAACTTAGCGAAAATGAAAAATGTTGCCTTGGCGACTAGCTTAAATACGTTTTTAAAAATTTTTAATTTTTTATTTTAAGTAATAAAAATTGAATGGTTTTAATTTTAGGTTTTGTTAACGATAATAACCTTGGTAAAAGCTATATTATACCCTCGGTTAGTAAAGAAAATGTGTTCTTCATTAGAGGTCTGTTTTCTACAAGTTTAGATAGGATATTGAGCTGTTTTCTTGTTATGCTCTAAACCGTAGCCACTGTGTTCAGCCGGACATGTGAGGAGTTCTGTGTTCCGGGAGTGAACATCCACTGCTGCACTTCTGATCTGTGTGACTAATCTCTCAACATCACCAGTCCTGCTGATCGACTGTCCTTGAGTCAGGCACTCATGTTCATTGTAATAGCGTAGCAGGAAAAATATCATTGGGTTACTCTAGGTGTATAATTTTTCTAATGACTTTTTTCCATCTGACTCAACATGGTTTGCTTTACATAACATTACTTAATAAAGGAATGTCTAATACGTGTGGTTTCTGTCCCAGATCGGCATGATTTGATTTATGAATTGAATAAAATCTACTTAATAAAATGCTGTGAATGTGTGTGTTCAGTATCAAAGGAATGTAGGTCATTCGAGAGAGATGTTTTGATGCCACACATGTCTGGATTAACTGCTGCTTTTAACAGATGAGAAGTCAAACATGCAGTCCAGGTATTAATATCTCTCATGAAAGGCAAGAAAAAAAATGCATATCAAATGTTGATTAAAGGTGATTTAAAACATAATTACTTGCTTGTTCCAAACAAGCTTAACTCATTAGCATCGATGAGATGCTCTGTATGTACACTTTATCAACCATTCACAAGTTTTAGTCAACAAGTTTATCATTCAGTCCGGGCATTATGAAAAAAGTAACTTTAAATTTAGCACAGATAACTGTTGTGCTCATTATAATATGCATAATAATACTAATTATAATTTTTGAAATGAACATTGCAGTCTTCTATATAAATGCAGATATACTATATATATATATACTATATTTTACAAATGCTCCCGGACACAAAAAAAAATTTGGGCTCCTTCTAAATAATCTTAATTCAAACAGGGAAATATGGGTCAGGCCCTGAATTAAAGCCTCCAGCTTTATTTCCGTTTCCATGACTGCAGGGTTTGTTATTAAAGAGATTGAGGATTTTCTTCCTTAAAAAATAACCTGCGCACCTACTTTCACACAGCGACCGGGACAGCAATTTATCTTGTCATGTTCTCTAATGGACAGCAAAAGATTAAGAGCCAGAGGCCTCAGTGTTTTAAATTGACATGGCATTTTTGTCAATTTACAAGTTCCAAGAAATGAGCAAGTGAATGAGCAGTCGTTTCTGAGAATCTGAGCTCTTTCGCTGATTAAGGGAGAGTGAGATTTCCAAGATTTGTCAAGAAAGAGAAAGAAAAGGGGGGAACAGGATACATAACAGTGATGGATTGAACTTTAACTGAACTGAAACTGTAGAAAAGGGCCTTGTCATCTTGGATTGGCCATGATCAAAGTGAATTCCAGTTTGCAACCCATTTTAGTTCTGCAAGTTCTGCAAAAGTGAAACTTGATACTTAATGAGGAAAAAATGTTGGATGGGGCTTAATTGTATCTATTTCAAGCTGATTGGACAGTGAAATGTGGGTATCACCCACCAAACAAATGTTAAAATTATACCTAAATACCTATTTTGCAATAAATGTTGTCGGCAAACAACACGCGGAAAATATTTAAGAGGAAGACACATTGTATTCAATTCTAAGAGTGCAAATAGATATATCTATATCTTATGATATAGAATAATATATATATATATATATTATATATATTTTTTTTAATAACCCCACCAATGGAATGCACGTGGTAATTTTGTGTGTTAAGAAATTAAATAGGCTGCATTGTGTGTTTGGTGAATTTAAAAGGGAAGCTTCTACTTGAATGGCCTTAAAATATGCATTTGTAAATATATATACAGAACTTATCTTTAAATTTACGAGAGCACATTAATAAGTGTGAATTAGTCATGCTAGTGCCAGACCAGCCATCACCTCAAACTGCCCTTTTCACTGCAACATAAAGGAAACTAACAGATTGCATAATTGGGCAAACTTCCAAAAATCAAAACAAGCAGATTATCGCTGAAGCAAATCAAATGTCTGATGACCTTCACATTCATCTGCGTGCACAGTCAGAGAGAAACCATGAACACCTTGATTTCATATTGGCCCATTTTCTGCACCAGCTTAGACATTCTTGAACCAGATTCACCTCCTGTCCTGAGGTCTGAAACGCTATGTTGTGCACCACAATCCCCTGGACCTATTTTAAGACAATTCTAGATATAAGCGACTTAAGGACTGTTGACAAGACATCACATGCACTTTGGCTAAGAAACACTCGCTGTGCTAGCAGGTGGTGTCAGCGCATCCTCAGCTGGGCAGATTTCCTCTAGCTGAGAATGGAAGAAAAAAGCTTTTCACAAGTGAATACAGTTCTTATTACAAAATGTCAGTCCACACTCCTCGAAGTTATAGAATGTAAAAAGTGAAACTGCACTTAAGGGGAAATTTCTGTGTGACCTGAGCTTTACAATTATCTTGATGGTGTAACCTTCAAGGAGGATTCGGTCATATTAAATACAATTTTTGAGCTAGGTTAGTTCAGTTGGTTCCACATGAAGTATATGTTTAGGTTACCTAATGTGTTTTACAATGCAGTCAAGCTTTTTGAAGGTACTTGAATGATGAATTCTCCTAAGGGCTGTGCTTTAATGTCACCTTAATTTCCCTTTCCTTGTGGATGGAGTCAGAACATGGTGCTTGGTTAATAAAATATTTCTCACTGCCATATTTAAGTATATTTCTATGTCACCAGCATGAAATGAGTTCCTTGTGTAGAGACTGCAGGTGTTCAGTTCCTATATAACTTGTTTGTTTTCAGTCTACATTTAATGAAATTAAAGTTACTTTTTAGAGAAAATATGGCTAAATAAAATATTTTTTTTTAAAAATTCTATACTAAAAACACTATTTAAAAAAATATAGATATTTTTTTCTTTAGTTCAAAAGTTTCTTTTTACTTTAATTTTAGTTGTCTGGAGTATGTAAGTGCAGCATCCAAAAACAATGTTATGAAATTACTGTTTTAAATAAAAAATAAAAATAAAAAGTTTTACATGCCTATGTACCACATTTTTTAATTACACCAATGACTGGCGTTTACAGTAAATTACACAAACGGCTGTTGTACGACTTTGTCATAGTGCAAACAAAAGCTTTCAACCCAGTTCTCTAGTAAGTAAACAACATCAGAATTAACGAGCTCAGCAGTAGATTGAGGGGCTGTCTGGAGTGGTAATGGTCCTCCACATCTATTGGATTAGAGGAAGGATGTCATTCAGTATTAATCTGTGGAGCAGTAGGCAGCCTGGAACACTAAGCACTCTGATCTCTGTCTCCCTCTGACTCGTCCTATTGTTCATCCTGTGCTGTGGGCACTGGAAAGAAACCATCCTTTCCAGAATGAATCTCTTCTGCTTCTCTCTGGTAAGATGTGATTCACATTTTCTACTCTGTGGTTTGTAGATTGTAGAACGTGACCTACTGGAGGATGTGAAGGCAACATGTGATAGTGCATGAAGATCAGGAACCATGCTTTAGCTACTCAACAAGGGCCTTTTGTTATGCTTTCTGTTAGTTAAGATGTCAAGTCACTATGTTTACTATGGCTAACATTTGTAGCCCTTGCATTAAAGATATATAATTTTTTAGCTTAGCTTCACCATATTTAAATAGGCCATGAACTAAGAAATCAAAACTTCCTTAATCTTTTGACATATAAGAGGTAATTGTGCTATAAAAAAACACCCTGTATGTTTCAGAACTCAAAACTTTCTTGTTAGTCTGAAAATAGCTTATATTAAAGACAATCTGCCAAAAGGACATGCTGTGAAATGTGCCACTTTGTGACGTAATAGTGTGGCTAAGGACTGCCTCCACAGAAGAAGAGAAGATCAGTTGCTCCTACCTACTTGCCGTTTAGCCCGCCCACTGATTCACACATGTAGTAACAAAGACTATAGAATACCCTTAAAGGGACTTTGGTAGTATAGGTAAATATAGAGAGCTGGCAACCGCAGGTCACCCCCCCTGTACCCCCGCCAAATCGCAACCCGACCTAAAAGAAGTTCCAGCCCCGTCAGTACAGAGAACTTGGCCTTTGTTCACGTCATCTTTACCCAGGATCGTTACAAAACAAGGCCACAATTAGACAGGATTGCAGAAGATTGAAACTAAAGACAATGCGGTGGCCGATTATATGAATCGACCAGTAATCTCGGACCACAGAAGTGTGCGCTAACGTTTTTATTATATGAGTCACTATTGCTTTGTCTGTTATTACAGGTCATTTGATATGTACTGAGTATTTATGCTGTTTTAGACTAAATCAGAGCAGCGTCCATCTATGAAAGATGTAGGCTGTCAAACATACACAACTGTTAGCCAATCATAGCAGTGGGCGTTTACTTCCGAGTCTACAATCCACCATGCCTATTCAAACAGAGCGTTCCGATGAGGGGGGGTCAAAAAGGACAGAAAATAGCCTATTACTTCTAAACTATGATGTTTTTTATGTAAAAATCTTGATAACACAAGGGGACCTCAGAGAACAGTACAAAATAAAAATAAAAAACAAAGACAGGCCCGTTCATGACCACTTTAAATTAAATTAATTTTTTATTTTATTTTATTAAAACAAAACACCAAAGAAATAGATTTAACTGAGTTTCTCTGCCAGATGTTGTGTAGTTTTGTGCAATTTATAATTATTGGTGGTCTCGCTTCACTGAATTCACGCTGGTCTGATCTTCTGTAAGCAAACTAATGCTTCTGGTTATCTGCGTCATCTTTTGCACAGATGAATTTGCACTCGAATTCACTATAAACACTGTAATAAATCAGGGTCTTAAACGGGGATTCCTGGGATCGGGGGTTTAACGGAATAATCTCAAAATAATTTCTGTTAAAAAAATTATTTGCTTTATATAAATATACAATATGAACTTAGTTTCAACCAAAGCTAAAGCTTAAATTCAGCTAAATGTTTTACTGTACCATCCATGATAAATTTGATAGTAAAATTAAAACGCACTTGCGTATGACTGTATATAAACAATGATCATTTTAATGTGAACATCATAACAAAATATGCAAATTGCTAATTAACATATTACTTATAATACATACATTAATATAATACTATATGCTGTATATAATATAGGCCAGGCTTAAAATGCAACAAAACAAATTTTTTTTTTTTTTTTTTTTAATTGCAAAAAGGTATTTTATTACCCGGTTCTTTTTGAGTTGAGATGCTACGATTCCAGTTTGAATTAGATTTTATTTTGATATTTTCTTTTTTCACTTTAATTTTAAAGTTTTAATAATTTTGTTGTGTTTTTGTCATTTTTATTTGAGTTTTAGTTTTAGTTATTTTAGTACATTAAGATAAACTACATAAAAATGGCGAATGTCGCCTTGACAGCTAGCAAAATTACAAAATAAGTTTAAGTGATCTTATATGTTCTGTTTTCATTTTAATTTTAAAGTTGTAGCAATTTTGGTGTTTTTTTGTCATTTTTATAAGATTAAGTGCGTTTAGATTTTATTAAAGTTGATTTTATTTATAACATACATCCATTTTATGATTAGTTTTAGTAACTATAATAACCCTGTTCTAAAAGGTCCGGAAGCCACCAGGGATTTGAAGACCCTTGTAATAAATTCAGATTTTTAGTGTGTCTTAAGTACATTTTATTAGCAGCACAGGTTGTGACCGACATGATGTTGTTTTGTAGGAGGGCTCTACGGACAGCCTGTATGAGGCCGTGCAGGAGTCCTGTGAGGCTCAGGTGTACACCATCCCGAGCAGGTCCTGCAGCCCAGCTGTTCTCTCAGATGACGCCACCAAATGGAGAAGCGCAGGGCGTTCCATCTCCATGGTAACTATAGAAATGACTGCTTGAATGTTGAATGCATATACTGCACTGTCATGGGAAATGTATCGGCCATCTGGACTCACGTTATAACACTGCTGTGGACATGATGAGCTTCTATTAAATGAATGCTGCTGCTAATAGATTGTGCTGTAACCATATGGAAATATATTAAGGTCTCTTTGAGGCCTGTCTATGAGACAGAAACCTGAAATGATAGGCTTGCGAAATCTTGAGAACATGCCAGGCATGCATACAATTTCACATTCATATTTCAAATAATTATATACAATAATGTATGACTTTGCATGTTAAAATTTCTAGATAAAAATGATACAACTGCCACATACTGTATTCATTTACAGGAAATTTCACAAACCAACTCAGACAACACAAGAAAAAAGAAACAAAGGTGAGTTCAGTCTTTGTTTTTAGTGAACAAAGAAAAAAATGTTGAACTTCCAGTCTAAGCAAAAGTGAAAGAGCCCTTTAGGCTTTCATACTGACATATAATACAAAATTACTCTCTGTGAATATTTGTACTTTTTTTAAATGTCTTCTTGTGTCTTCTTTCAGTTCACTACCAAAATCTGTTTCTGAAGTTTTAGGTATGTGATATTTTGAGAGATATTTTATACATTTTCCTAAACTTCTTCCTTCTGTATCAAATAACTAAGCTGCAAGAGTACACGCTTGTTATGCTTTAATGCTCATAAAGCAACTAGCTTGACTGACAGTCAACCATCAAATGGATAATGAAAAAGAAAGGTCTGTACAGTGTTTATCAGATCATTATGAACATGAATGAAAGGACAAACCAGATTTTCTACATTTTCTTGCCTTTAAACGAGACTTCACAGAGTGAAAAAGTAAAAGCATGGAACATTAGTGGACCTTAAATGAACAAAGCCCTAATGGTTTTGATTTCCTTCCTGCAGATTATACCGTCTGCACTAATTCTGCCTGGCCTGTTGCCAAAATGCAGGAAGATTTAGTCCTCCTGAGGAACAATCAGAATGAAGGTAAAACCGGTCTGAGGATTTGTAGGTTAAGCCCAACTAGATTTAATTTGCAAGACACACACAACTAAGCAACATCCACTTACTATTGGCCAATCAGACTGTCTATAAGATTCTGATTGCGTGAAATCCCATTGACAGCGAATGGAGAGTGTTGTGCAGTCGTCAACTCAGCTCACTTAAAGCACTTGCTAGTCCTGTGTGGGATTAATTAAGAAACAGCAGGGTTTTAATTGTAAATAGGGCACTAGACTTCAGCCTCTTAGAACTGTGGAGGACTTTCAATGACAATGTAATGGGGTAGCTGACATGGACTTTTGCTTTTGCGTCATGGACTTTTTAAATCAACATTCAGAATTTTAGGTTAAAATGTATCGGGGTGAATATTTTATAATTATAATAGTCTTATAACTGGTCACAATTTTTTTCTCGCCAGTTTTAAACATTTGTTTACCTTTTAAATGGCCCTGTGGTGTGATACAGATATTTTTAAAAGCACAAATATTCCATGTAATCTCTCAATTATTATTATTTTAGGTTTATATAAGATGCTTAATAATTCTAAAAGAAATGCTAAATGGTTTCAGATGGCTTAGCATGTTACACCACAGGACATGTCCATTTCAAAGTCAACTAACAAAGCCATCTGATTTTTATTTTTTTTGTAATGTAACAAACTAACTAATATTAAATGTAGTTTATCTTAGTGCTTTTTGATAATAATATTCAAATGATGTTCAAATATTTTAATCACTATTATTTTTAATAGATAATAAAAAGATTACTCTAATCTGAATTTCAAATGGTGGTGCACATTCATTTTAAGGTAATAATGTTGTTGAACCTGTCTGTATAGATTTGCAACTTTGATAGTGACGAGGGCCAGCATTTTTTCTCCTTTATACCAAGGGGCCGGATTACTAATCCACGTCCACACACCTTTTATGCCGTTTTACTTTTTATTGAAGGAAATTAAAGTATAACTAATGTCATTTGTTTTTAAAGATTTTATTAAGTATAAAACTTGTGCAGTTATGCTAATTCAAAAGGAAAACTTTGTTGTCAGTGGACAGAAATATTACCCAGACAAGCCAATGTTTACCATCTTGACTTGAAAATACTGTTTTCATGGTCAGTTTTTCATTTATTATTTGCTAATGTTAATGAATGTTTACATTAGAGTGCACGTGCTACTACGTTGAAATTAATAAGGGAGCAGCTGGAAACTAGCGACTCGAAACTAGTTAATACTCTCCTGGTTGGAGATAGTATTAACATCATAAACTGAAAGCAATCTTTATCAGAATCAGAATCAGAATGAGCTTTATTGCCAGGTATGTTTACACATACGAGGAATTTGTTTTCGTGACAGAAGCTTCCACAGTGTAACAGAATGACAGTGGAACAAAGAACACAGATAATAAAAAATAAAAAAATAAAAAAAATAGAACAAGTAAAATTAGGAATAAAAAATATACAAATCGACAATTGTATGTACAGGTATATAACAACAGACAGTTGTATGTACAGGTATATTATGTGCAAATTGAAATGTAGACTGATTGTGTGTGTTAGATAAATAAGTGTATGAGTGAATAAATAGTGTGTGTTCCACAGTTATTGTTAAGTGTTCATGAGATGGATGGCCTGAGGGAAGAAACTGTTCCTGTGTCTGGCCGTCCTGGTGCTCAGAGCTCTGTAGCGTCGACCAGATGGCAACAGTTCAAAGAGGGAGTGTGCTGGATGTGAGGGGTCCAGAGTGATTTTGCTAGCCCTTTTGCTCACTCTGGATAAGTACAGTTCTTGGAGAGAAGGGAGGGTTGTACCAATGATTCGCTCAGCAGTCCGGACTACCCTCTGTAGTTTTCTGAGGTCAGATTTGGTAGCTGAGCTGAACCAGACAGTTACTGAAGTGCTTGTTTTCAAATGTTTTTAAAAAATTGGTCGTCCGAGTCTAATATGATCCAGCGGGCCGTACTAAAAGACACTGCGGGCGGCCAGTTGCCCATCCCTGGTATAGATGTACCACATTTCCTTGACTAAGTAGAGTAAAATCATCTTTCCCCTCGTCAAAATACGTGAAGCAGCAAAACAGGAAACGAGGTGCAAAACCACATATGTTTTCTCATACGGAATGTACTATTTTGAGCTCCGCTTTGGTTTACCCTTTTTGTTTGTCTTACCAGAGATTCTATAATGTCTTGTTTTATATGCTGAAGTCTTGTGCTAATAAAATAAAAACTTAAATAAAAAAACTTTTTTTTTTTTGCTAAGGTTGCTAGTTGCCTAATAATTAGATTAAATGTGCTTAAATTTCAGATATGGTGAGAGCTATAAGAAGGGCCGAAAGCCAGACAATGGCAGACAGAAAGACACTTTCAAGAAACATACAGCAAGAGATTCCTGTCCAGGTCGGAAAAATATGCCATTTGTGACTAGAAATAGAGTTAGGCTGGTATATTAAAAAACTATAACCTAGAAAATGTTTATGGGATATTTATTTATTATATTTTTCATAACTTTTTCTATTTTAAATATTAATTTTTTCATTGGTAGATTGTCTATTATGAGGGGTGTAATCTAAACCAAGATCGGCTAAGCAGCAGACAGAATGGCATGGTGAGTTCAAGCCCTGTCCTCCCAGGTGCTTTGTGCCAGCTGTAATGTAACTGATCATCATTTTTTTCACAGGGGTCAGAACAACAGTTGTCCCCATACAGGGTATCGTGGTTGATTGTGTGTGTACAGATGGTTGGGTGAGGGGCATGTTCTGCCCATGTAATCCCTTTGCCCACATGACATTAGAGTCAGTCGAGACTGCTAAATTTGTTATGCGTTCAACAGTGTAATGGTCCATCAGTGGCCTTACTGTTGAGAGTTATCAATACTGTTAACATAAGGAGGCTGCAGAATTAGTTATAATGATTTACAGTGGGTACGGAAAGTATTCAGACCCGCTTAAATTTTTCACTCTTTGTTATGTTGCCGCCATTTGCTAAAATCATTTAAGTTAATTATTTTCCTCATTAATGTACACACAGCACACCCTATTGACAGAAAATCACAGAATTGTTGACTTTTTTGCAGATATATTAAAAAAGAAAAACTGAAATATCACATGGTCCTAAGTATTCAGACCCTTTGCTCAGTATTTAGTAGAAGCACCCTTTTGATCTAATACAGCCATGAGTCTTTTTGGGAAAGATGCAACAAGTTTTTCACTCCTGGATTTGGGGATCCTCTGCCATTCCTCTTTGCAGATCCTCTCCAGTTCTGTCAGTTTGGATTGTAAACGTTGGTGGACAGCCATTTTTTTAGGTCTCTCCAGAGATGCTCATTGGGTTTAAGTCAGGGCTCTGGCTGGGCCTTTCAAGAACAGTCACAGAGTTGTTGTTGTGAAGCCACTCCTTCGTTATTTTAGCTGTGTGCTTAGGGTCATTGTCTTGTTGGAAGGTAAACCTTCGGCCCAGTCTGAGGTCCTGAGCACTCTGGAGAAGGTTTTCGTCCAGGATATCCCTGTACTTGGCCGCATTCATCTTTCCCTCGATTGCAACCAGTCGTCTTGTCCCTGCAGCTGAAAAACACCCCCACAGCATGATGCTGCCCCCACCATGCTTCACTGTTGGGATTGTATTGGACAGGTGATGAGCAGTGCCTGATTTTCTCAACACATACCGCTTAGAATTAAGGCCAAAATTTCTCATCAGACCAGAGAATCTTATTTCTCACCATCTTGGAGTCCTTCAGGTGTTTTTTAGCAAACTTTCATGTGTCTTGCACTGAGGAGAGGCTTCCGTCGGGCCACTCTGCCATAAAGCCCCGACTGGTGGAGGGTGATGGTTGGCTTTCTACAACTTTCTCCCATCGCCCGACTGCATCTCTGGAGCTCAACAGTGATCTTTGGGTTCTTCTTTACCTCTCACCAAGGCTCTTCTCCCCCGATAGCGCCGTTTGGCCGTTTGGCCAGCTCTAGGAAGGGTTCTGGTCTCCCAAACGTCTTCCATTTAAGGATTATTGAGGCCACTGTGCTCTTAGGAACCTTAAGTGCAGCAGAAATTTTTTTGTAACCTTGGCCAGATCTGTGCCTTGCCACAATTCTGTCTCTGAGCTCTTCAGGCAGTTCCTTTGACCTCATGATTCTCATTTGCTCTGACATGCACTGTGAGCTGTAAGGTCTTATATAGACAGGTGTGTGGCTTTCCTAATCAAGTCCAATCAGTATAATCAAACACAGCTGGACTCAAATGAAGGTGTAGAACCATCTCAAGGATGATCAGAGAAATGGACCGCACCTGATTTAAATATATGAGTGTCACAGCAATGTGATATTTCAGTTTTTCTTTTTTAATAAATCTGCAAAAATGTCAACAATTCTGTGTTTTTCTGTCAATATGGGGTGCTGTGTGTGCATTAATGAGAAAAAAAAATTTACTTTTTGATTTTAGCAAATGGCTGCAATATTAAAAAGAGTGAAAAATTTAAGGGGGTCTGAATACTTTCCGTACCCACTGTATATAAATTAAGTAAAATTTAATGTCATTTAATTATTTTGTCTGTTTACAGCCTGAAACAGGAATTGCAGAGATGACACAGCTAAAAGGGACAAGGATGAAAAAAGTAGAGAGGAAAAGTTGTAAAGGAGGAACTCCAACACAAGAGACAACAGGTAAATAAACCTATTAAACTTGATGCAATAAGTCAATTTTTTAATTAAAAGCTATTTGTCAACGTCATTGACAGATATACTTTTTTTTGTTTTTTATCTGCGTTTTTCAAAGGTCACATCAGAGGTGCCAAAGGAATGATGTGTGACACTGGGCCACAGTCAGATAATCGAGAGAATTTGTGTACCTCTGCTGTGGGGTCAAGGGTCACAGAGACAGCACCCGCCAGACATCGCTGGAGTAACCCCACTGAAACAGCCTTAAACTGGGTACCAGCCTACAACACCCGTCTACCTCCCTGCAATGAATATCGAGTGCACATCTGTGACTGCACTACATCCAGAATCCAAGGTCAAGGAGATAAAATCAATGTTCAAAACACAAAGAAAGACTCCTTGCCCAAAGGAGTGTTGCGTTCCAGCACCAGTGTAGATTTCTGTGCCTCCAATGTAAGTCATTTTTGATATATACTATCATTCAAAATTCGGGGTCGTGAGTTTTTTTAAATGTTGTTGAAATAAGTCTCGTAGGCTGCATTTATTTAATCAAAAATACAGTAAAACAGTAATTTCTTGAAATATTATCACAATTTGAAAAAACAACTTTCTGTTTTAATACATTTTAAAATGTTATTTATTTCTGTGGTGGCAAAGTTGAATTTTCAGCAGCCATTACTCAGACTTCAGTGTCACGATTCTTCATAAATCATTCTAATATGCTGATTTGGTGCTCAAGAAACCCAATTATTTTCACATTATTCTGTGCAGAGTGCTTGTATAAATTTAATTTCTATATATAGTAAATACACAAACCATCCAAGCTTCTTAATTCATGTGATATAAACTCAAGCTGTTAACCTCCTATCAAGCACTGAATGCATGTTATTATATAAGACTCTTGAAAACCATCCTGTCATGCCAACCAGAGATATTTTCACACACTTCAGAGTGATGACCTCTAGTGTTTTCTGAAGGTATATAGAGACAATGTAAATTGATCATCTTTTCCTATTTCCTGGTTTCTTAATATGTATCATCTTTCTAGAGTATGTGTGAACAACTACACCGTATCACTCTCAGATAAAGTGGAGCTCTCGTAAAAGGTTAGGAAGGGCTGTTTGTTTTCAATAGCTTGTAGTGCTTGAAGAAATAAATTATAATGCTGTAATCCTGGATTTGGATTTTGCTATGGCCGACTGCACACAACTGGATTAGGCTGCAACTGTCTGTAAGGTTTTCTTGAACACTATTGGTCAGTTCATGCCTCTTACAGCAATCCGTATTTTTAAGTAAGTCTTTCTTCAATGAAATCAGAAGTGTTTCGTTTTTGTGCCTCTCGTGATGCAAAATGTAATTGCAAAAATTATTATTATTTTCAAACAGGTTAAACTCATAGTTTTCTATATGTATATAAAGGTAAGATTTTAATTCTTTACATACTGTATAAAGAGCCAATGACCAACATGCTTTGCATATGCAAAATACATAAGACAGATGTGCAGATCAAACTCGTCGTTGTGCAGTTTTGCAAAAAAATCCTAACTGCAAAGTTATGAAAGTAGACAGGAAGTGTTTCAAAAGCTTGGGTCCACTTCCTTGCGTGCAGTGGAGCTACTTCCCCTATACAGAGACCAGATTTTGCAATTTGGGCAAAAGACAAAAGGAACATTGATTAATAAGCTTTCCCTTGAGTATATTTATAGTTTTTCCTATAATGTGAAATTATGAACATGACATTAATCATTAAAGTTATATGAAAAAACGGTGGCAGCACAGATTCTTGCATCTATTCTACAAGCTGAGGGCCTTCATGAAACCAATATGATGCAAGGAGGCTTTGATTATGTAAAAAGCACCTCTATGGAAATGATGTGCCACAGAGTCCCACTTACTGAATTTGTGTTACTCGAAATGACTGTGAAGTGGTGAACCACAAAATGCAGACTCAAGCATTTAGTGTTTTTCCCCTGTAGAACTGATGCCTTGATAATAGACAGAGTGCGCATTGGCTCACATCCTGTGTGATTTAAGGAAGTTCTTGTAATCGGTTGTTCTGCTAAAGCGTTGCATTTTTACACTTGTGGAGCTGAGAGGTAAAACCGCTAGTTTCAGATTAGACTTTCATTTTAAGGAAAAACTGTACGCACACGTCAAGGCGATGCTTCAAAGGGCTGCTTCAAATGCATCAGACAAACCAAAAAGTCTTAAACCTAAGGTAGGTTTTATTAATGTATCTTAATATTTCAGGTAATAATTTGAAGGTGTTATTCAAGTAGTTCCGATATATTAGGTTATAATAGATGTGTCATGCATTGCTGCCATATCCCAGTAGATATTACGTTTGAAAATGAACCAAAAAAGTGGACATTTCTAAGAACAATGTAACAAAAAGGAAACAGCTTGACACCACACAGCATTACTGAATAAGTATGAACAGCTTCGCCAAGGTCAAATTATGATACCACAGTTTGCTATCTGATTGAGATTACATGGATTTTAAATTTAGATAATTATTTGCATTTTCCTGTGGAAGGGCTGACAGGTTTTGAGCAGATTATGAATCATTCAGTGTTTTTATCAAATTGAAAACACTAAAACGATGACACGTCAAGTGCCGTTTAATGTACTGAAGTGCTTTATAACAAGGACAGTATAATGACAACTTTTGTTTTATGCAAAGTAATTTACATGTACATGTAGCATGTGCCTTGATGTTATATCAGTTATAAATGTGTTTGGTTTTATTTACCTGACACAGCGATCCACCAGTTTTGGAAGATTTGACACATTCAGAAATCAACACTCCCCTTCCAAACTCGAGGAAAATGGACCACCTGAGGTAAGAAGAATTTGCATGAATAAAACACTTATTAATCTGAGAGTTTATGCCCCAATATGATACAATGTTTCCTCATAAAATATTTAAACTATAATTGTCTAACTGACCACTGGGTGGAGTTTTTTTTTTAATATGCAAAAGAATTAACAAAACATTTTGTGTGTGTAAAACAGGCAGAGGGTGAGTCAACAGCAGAAAACTGTGAGAAACCAGGAAGTCTGGGAAAAAAGATGAAAGCCATCTCGATGACTATGCGTAAAAGGATGGCCAAGAAACACGTCAAATCCTTCTCTGAGGACATGGTGAGTCACAATGCAAGTTCCTCTTTGATTACTGACACTGATTAGGCAACTCAGTTCTTTATTACTGAAAATATCAGCAGTTCATCAGACAGTACAGGAAGACTGGGGCTTGGTTGGCACATTTAAAGAAATATTAAATATGTATGTAAATATTAAGGGGGTTGTATTATTCCTTTTGTTGGTTGTTACTATCCTGAAATGTTTTTTTTAATTATATATAAAACTAAAATTATATATATTCAGATCTGCTATGAATTAATTATTATATTATATTAATTATTGTATGATCTTCAATGCTTAAAAGTCTATATCAATATATAGCTGGTTTCCATCTCTGTTAACTAACATTTATATATTTTATAATTTAAAATAAAAAAAGTGCAAAGCTGTACAAAAGGTAAATGGTACATATTAGTACCTTAAAGGTACACATTAGTACCTAAAATGTGTGTGTGTTTTTTTTTAAAGAGTACTGCTCCAGTGACAGTTTTGTACCTTTTTTCTGAGAGTGTACCTTATGACCCAGAAATCATGAGCCACAAAACAAACCCCTGAAACCAACCAACCCCAGTTCGTATGAATATCCAGACTGATATTTTGATTGGTGCAGGGTGATGACACTGAGGGAGAAACAGAGAATGGGTCTCCAGCAGAGAAGAGCTCAGACCACACCAGCAACTCATTAGAAAGCCTCTACAGTGGACAGAGCTTGCCCAGTAAGTATCTACACACATGCGACTGAAGTGGAAAGTGTTTTGACATTGTAATTATACTCTTTTTGTTTATATTTATTGGCTCAGGTGGTGTTGCTAGCAGTTTAGATGTATCCAGTAACAGAGACAGCCTGAAACTGGAGGAGGAAGTGCCCTACACGGGGCAGTTCTGCGGGCGAGCCAAAGTACATACAGACTTTGTCCCTAGTCCATATGATACAGACTCCCTCAAACTGAAGGTGAAATACAAATTGTGATGTTTTTATTCAAGCTTGCATCCAGTTGAATTAATCATCACAATTTTAAAGGGGAACATTAACTGCCAACAGTAAGTTAATGGTGTTAGTGATCTTTTTCAGGTGGGAGACATCATCAACATCATAAGTAAACCACCTATGGGCATATGGACAGGAATGCTTAATAATAAAGTGGGAAATTTCAAGTTTATTTATGTGGATGTTCTGCCTGAGAAAGAGAAGGAAGAAGAAGAGGACACTCCAAAAATAAGACCTGTGAAAGTATGCAAGAAGCCACGACCAAATACACTCCTGGAGTTATTAGAGAGACTTCATTTAGAGGTATAACCAGACAGGACACACATGTGTATACATGTACACATAGAAACATCACTTATCCTTCATGCCCCACCTGCTTAATGCTGCAAAATCCACCAGAAAACTATCCACAAGTTTTAATGTCACTATCTTCACCTCACACTGATTGGCTGCCAACAGTGTTTTCCTTGTTAACTCAAATAAAACTATTAAAAACAATTTTCTGTAACTGAAAAAAAGCTGAAATAAAATAAAATATAAATACTAGATGAAAAACAGAAACATAAACTAACTGAAATAAATAATTTTAAGTTAAAGTATTAAAATAATATAAATATAACATATTAAATAGTAATATATAATACATATACAAGGTATAAAATATATAATAAATTATAGCTTTAAATTAATTTTTAATAAAAATGACAAACACATAAAAACTTACTTCATAGAAAAATGACTGTAAATTCAAAAAATAATGCTATAATAGTGTATAAATAGTAAATAAATAAATAAACACTCAGTTCCCTAGAAAAGGAATTAAAAATGCCCACTCACATCCACACTAGTGGTCATATATGATTCAGTACAAGTGCAAGATAATTTCCCTAAAATTTCCATTAAAAATGTCCATAAATTTGTCTTTGACCAGATAGTTTATAGCTGTATTGCTCATTTTAATGTTTGAAATCTCTTTTGTCACAGGAATATGCATCTTCATTACTCCTCAATGGCTACCAGACAGTGGATGATCTCAAACATCTGAAAGAGAGGCATTTGATTGAGCTGAATGTGACCGATCCAGAGCACAGACGCAAGTTGCTTGCTGCATCAGACTGCCTCTATGTCACAAGCAGTGAGTATCAATACAAGCAATTTGATTGGCAAAACTATATTTTGGTTTTCTCTGTGTCCATCTCAGGAAACCTTATGTCAGCAAGCCTCAGGAAGGACATAGATACTGCTATCTTTGCATCGTCTATTTTTGTGTTCGGATGAAATTCTGCCTCTTTGAAATACTAGAGTTAGACTGCGAGTCCAGTTTTACTGAAAGTCACAACCTTATTTGTTTTAATTTAATCTATAACGCTCTGTGCAGTCAGGAACAGCCTTTTCCTGTAAATGCAGGTCAGGATTAATTGGCGTTTGGATGTGGGCTCACTGTGTGAGCAGGTGGCACATGGCTGGGCTGCTCTGGCTGATATGAGTGTAGGATAATAACCAGGAAGACATACTGTCATTTAATTAACATTAATTTCATTTGGGTTTTTGCGCAAACGCAAACCTGATTTGTTCGGCAGAAATTAAATTAACGAGCAGGAATTTGTATGAGAGTTTTAACCTTTCTTTGCTTTACTTACAGAAGACGAAGAGGGAGAGATGAAGGGCGATGAAGATGAAGATAATGACTGTCCCAGAGACTCGGGTTGTTTTATTCCTGCAGAGTGTCCTGACAGCTGAGAGTTATCTAATGTCTCTCTCTCCTGGTATAATTTAATGTTAAAGCTACAAACAGACACAGTTCAACTCTGTTAATATATTTTCTTTTGTCACAATGTGTGTTCGTCTTTCATTTGAATGTACTTGTGTTTTGTATTTACACATTTTTTGTTCAGCTTTGTGTTGAAGTAACCTATTTCTGTTCATGTAGATGTTATGTGAAATTCCATGGCAACATACTTATGTGTGAGGAATTTTACAGCTTTGTTTATAAAAACAAAGCTTACAAATGTTTATCATGACTGAAATGTATATAAATGTTATTAAAAATAAATTATTTATTCTGAAGTTTTCTTTTCTTCCTCATTTTGCTGTGTTTGAACACATTGCTACTGCTGCTAAAATTAATACTATTAACTTTCCGTTTGTTTCTCAAAATAACTATTTGGTTTGGGTGGGCGTTTGGTGGGATGAGGTTCCAGATGACTAGTCACGTGCGATGAGTGATAAGGAGCAAAGCACTTTCCTGTTTCCATCCTACCTGAATTAATGCTTAATACGCAACTCCCCTCTCTGAATAATATGCTAATATATATTGGCAATGACTAATATTTACTGATATAATCTTGATTCCACCTAAATATGTGTTTATTTTGGGAAAATAAAACAAAGTTATTTGAAACTAGGCACCTAAGTTTGCCAGTTGTTAAAAAAAGAAAAGAAAAACGTTTTCATACATATTTATGATCAATTTTACTAAGTCTTGTGGCAAGAAATATATATGTTATATATATGTTTGTGACCACATTTAGTTATTTGACCTCTGCTTGGGGAGAAAAAGAAACTCAGAACGTATGCGTATGATGAAAGAGTGGAAAAATAGTTTTACTTGATTAATAATAATTAATACTACTACATAATTCATAAATGCAGGTTTGCAAAAAAATATTACAAACATTTTGATATTGGATTTCAAATGTATTATTATTATTATTTGTTTGTTTGTTTGTGCCATGCATACTGTCTTGCGCACTTATAATGCTAAATTTCTCTAAAGTCTACGGTTTCAAAACTAAAAAAGATAACAGGAAGTTGTGCAGAAGTCCACTTGCGCTTTACAGTGCATCTCGGAAATGTAGTTAACAGGAGTAGTTCCACTTACATCTGTAACCATGCAACTGATGAAAAGAACTACAACCCCCATCAGCCCAATAGCGCGTATTAGGTCGACGTGTATGTTCGCTCAGTCGGCGCAGATACTGAATGAACATCTCTTATACTGTTATCCATAACATTTTGGGTTGGAACCATGGCCGGGGAAATGTCCATAATAGGTTAGTTTTAAATTAAACTAATGTACTCGGGAAGATGTTTGTCAAATTTAACAGAATAACCATTCATGTAGCCGTTAGCTAGAAATAGAACTGACTTATCTGGCATGAAAGTCCCAAATAACTGACTGTACATAAATAACTATATTAGACAGACATATAGTTATATTGTCCAGCTTGAGGCAAAACAGTCAGCCTCAAACATCAGCTGATTGTATACGCCATATATAGACACAGCTGGCGTCCTTTCTTTATGCTACAGATGTTACAGCGGCTGTATGTCAAAACCTAGTTAGCTACCTTTCTGGACAAGCATGTTTGTGAATCAACGCACCAGGAATATGGTCTAAATTTGCCTTGTCTTATTTTTCTACATACCACGTTTTTGGACAATATACCATTGTATACTTTGAAATACATGAACAACATATACATATGGTTACCATTAAGTTCAATATGTTATATAACGACAGAAACATTTCCTAATTACACCATTTTTTTAGAAGTCAAATATTTTTGTGTGTCCATACAGGTTCTGTCATCCTGGCTTTGTTCCTGGCAGGATATCTGGGACAGCAGTACCTGCCCCCTCCAAAGCCCAGGGTCATTGGGTTGGATCTAGGGACCACTTTCTGCTCTGTGGGAGTGTTTCAGCCTGGCACAGGCGAGATTGAGGTTATTGAAGATGACAAAGGTCACAAAAGCATTCCGAGTGTGGTGACATTCACCCCGACCGGTGTGTTTTCTGGACATGAGGGTCAGGAACTGTCTGACATAAATCCTCAAAACACAATCTATGACGCCAAGAGATTTATAGGGAAGATTTTCGACCAAGAGACTTTAGATAAAGAGAGCGCACGATACCCGTTTAAGGTACACATTTCATATTTTGCACTCTTTAAATGCTCTTGCACTGCTTGCTGTGTCTCTAACATTTTCTTGACTGTTTTAGGCGATATTCAACAACGGGAGTGCAGAATTTTTAGTCTCTACAAATAGCACCTTCACAGTTACTCCTGAATTCATCGGATCCCGTCTCCTCCTGAAAATGAAAAAGATGGCAGAAAAGCAACTGGGAATACCTATTGATAAAGCCGTCATATCAGTGCCAGCAGAGTTTGATGAGAGGCAAAGAAACTACACCATAAGAGCTGCTAACCTAGCTGGTGAGTTTACTAAGGTGTACATTAATCGCAAAAGCCAGTCATTTCATTAGGAATCCACAATTAGGAAATTTGTCACGAAATTCACTGCATTGACCAACAGAAAGCTGCTTGGTTTGGAAGTAACTTCTGTGCGAGCTGTCCTTCATACAGCTCTATTCTATTGACAATGGACTTTTTTTATTGCACACAAAATTTTGTTAATTTTGCTAATGTGGCCACAGCTTTAGTCAGTCACAACTTGGTTATGTCTTGCTATTGGAATCTATGGAAGGCACTCAAACTAAAAATAAAAAAGGTAAATTGCGAGATGTAAACTCAGAATTCTGAGGAAAAACATCAGAGTTGTGAGATATAAACTCAGAATTGCGAGAAATAAGTCAGAATTCTGAGTTTATATCTCGCTATTCTGACCTTTTTTATTTTTGATTGGATTGTGTGGTGGAAATGGGCTTCCATAGAAATCAATACAATTAGCCTTGTAAAAGCTGATAATGTTCTGGTTAAAATCTGTAATAGTTAACTGATCGATCACTGTGCATGTCTTCTTCATCAGGCCTGGACATCCTGCGGGTGATCAACGAGCCCACGGCGGCGGCAATGGCTTATGGACTGCATAAAGCAGAAGTGTTTAATGTGCTAGTGGTGGATCTGGGAGGAGGAACACTAGATGTGTCACTTCTCAATAAGCAGGGTGGCATGTTCCTCACCAGAGCAATGGCAGGTGAGCTGGGTGATATGGCATTATAAATGTGTCAACTAGCAGAGATTTTACTATGGTAGGTATATTTATGTGGCTATTAATGGGCAGGGCTGCTTTATGTTATTTACATATTTGAGACACATCCTGATCTTTATTTTCCCCATTACTGCAAGTTTGTTTATTAAAGCAAAGAGGAAGAAGAAATAATAGGTGTAACATGAAACAATGTAGAATTGTATATGTTTGCCAAGCAGTTTATTTTAAATTACACATTAAAATAGAAAAGTTTTTATAATACTAACTTAATTATTTTGAGTCTTTTGTTTTAATTCCAGGGTTGCAGTCTTAATGATTTTTGCACTGATACCACATTCGTTATGAATACTCATACATGCAAACTCGTTGTCTTTCTGATATAGGCCATTCACTTGATTTGTGCAGTATTTTCCTGTCTTAAGAAAGGATTTGATGGCATTTTCTTTTCCTCATACTTCCGTATAATGCCGAATACGTTGGTGTTTATAAGTGCTATTTCTGCTTTGCCACAAGCGCCACCTCCTGGCAGACACTGAATTTGTGTTTTCATTCAGCTCGACTGCCTTTTTGTTCAAACTAATAATACATAAAATGCATAATCCTTTACCCTTTTGACTCATCCGTTTTTCTGTAAAATGGTTTAAATGCTTAAATGTGAGGTTTATAATTTTATAAAGCGTTTTGCTTTTAATCACAATAATGAATTCCCTTGCCGGTCCTCCTGTCCAACAAAAAAAGAGAAGCGACTCTGCTTTTTGTCTTCGTCAGTCTGCCTTGTGGCTTCAGATATTTTCTGCTTCTTCAGTGGTACAAGTACCAATTCTCCCATAGTCTTTGCTGGTAAAGCACATGTTCAGTTGTCTAATTTTGGCGCGATCCACACCATACATAGTTTTTTTTTTTAATTCACCTGGGTGTACATTATTCAAATGACTCTCCACACTACTGCATGCACCTTAAAAATATAAAACAATTTATATATTAATTTATATTATATAAAAATATATTATATACATTTTCAATTAAATGTAATACCAATTTAAATTGTCATAATACATTATATTAAAATATAAATGTCATGGTAACCTTCTGTAGTTTTTCTAGTTCAGTTCTACAGTTTTTTTTTTTGTTGTTTTTTTTTTTTTAATGATAATCCTTATCCAGTCATCACATATTAGAAAATTCATAGAAAATCATTTAAATTCATTGTTTAGAAAAAGTAGGGACCCTGGTTATGACCTTTTGTATTTTAATACACATGCCATGTTTTTCCCCAGGCTCTGTGGTTTGACATCAATGGGTATTTAGGTTACAAGGTTTGGGGTAGTGCAATCTCACAGAAACCTCATGACATTTAGTTAACACACATGGAAATGGTGTCACATCAGGTGCACAACCCTCATCCTGTTTCAGCACGAGATTAACACATGGTCTTCTTAATCTCCACAGGTAATAATAAACTAGGAGGGCAGGACTTCACCCAGCGTTTGCTGCAGTACACCATCGAGCGAGTGCGGCAGCAGTACGGCTTGCCTCCTACTCTTAAAGAAGACATCCACCTTCTCCGACAGGCCGTGGAGGCCGCCAAGCTCAACCTCACCCAGGAGCCTCACGTTAATCTCAGAGTTCCTCTTCACCTGCAGACAATGGGAGCGAATGGAGCACAGGAGGAAAAAGTCCTGTTTCAGGAGAAGCTGACAAGGGAACTCTTTGAGGAGCTGAATGCAGATCTCTTCCAGAAGATTCTGGCACCCATTGAGACTGTCCTCATAGAGGGCCATCTAGACAAAGAGGAAGTGGATGAAATTGTCCTGGTCGGAGGGTCTACAAGAATCCCTCGCATTAGACAGCTCATTAGTCAGTACTTTGGGAAGGAACCGAACACCTCTGTGGACCCTGATCTGGCCGTGGTGACCGGGGTGGCCATTCAGGCAGGCATCATGGGAGGCTCTTGGCCTCTCCAGGTCAGCGCAATTGAGATTCCCAACAGATATCTTCACAAAACCAACTTCAGCTGATTGAGAGACTACTTGGGCTACTTGGGCATTTGTCACGTGACTGCTATGTGCCAACAAACCAAAAACCGGTTAAACGAAGTGTGTTTTATGTTTTTGCTTCTTTATATGCATTAGCTTTGCAGTGAATTCCTGATGTTGGGCCAAACACAATGGTTACTTGAGCATTTGTACTAATGTCTGGACTTGTTGGCCCAAATTACAATTTGTACATTTATCTTCAGAATAGATGCAGAGTATTTATTTAGTTCTCCATTATAAAAATAGCATTGAGAAAATGTTTTTCTCCTGTTATCTTGAGCAAGTGTCTGCTTGGGACCTTATTGGTTAGTTTATTGCCATCTTTGTGCCTAACTGGTACTAACTGTGCAATAAGTCTGACAACTGGTTTTGGCAGGTTTAATGATGTTGTATTCAGGGAAGCAGCTGTTTTTATATAACTGAATGATCATTGCAGTCTCAGCTATTTATTTATTTATTTTGCCAAGTTTAGTTGTGATTTCAGCTAGCTGTTTCGGTCTACTGGAGTTTTGCTTGTGCCTTTTTAATCATTGCCACTGTTAAATGTGTACCGTAGACTAAGCATAGTCTGATTTTTACTTTATTTTTAAAGACTTACTGTCTTTTTTGTGAGTTTTTCTTCTCTTCTAATAGAGTTAAGTATTAGTAAACAGTAATACCACCTGCCAACTGTTAAATATAGATCACTTAAAATGGACAGTACCGGCATGAGCAGTGTGGTATTAAGTTCATGAAATCTTTAAACTGAAGCTTTTATAAAAATGTAAATTAAAATATGTAAACGTTTATATATATATAGTTTGTTCACATTTATCTGCATATAAAAAAAGTTAAGTATAATTAACCACTCAGACCAAAAAAAAAAAGATGTTAAACTTGCTTTTTGTGTTGGCTTGTTTTGTTTACATAATGCTAAAAGCTCAATGTTAGAGGTGAAAATACATTATGCAAAGTGTGAACATAGTTTAATGCACTTTACATACATAAGAGGAGTTCAGAACATTGCACAAAGTCAAAAGGGAAAACAGTTTATCAGTGTGAATGCATATTCAAAACTTTCCTGCAACTGTTAAAAATATTGAATTCTTATAATTGTATTTTTGTACAGTCCTGTATCATTTCCTTTGTTGCATTATGCACAGAACCTGGTTTGTGCGTGTCATTACAATACTTTAACTTTTGCTACTGTGCAAATAAAAACAAACCTTGTTAAAACTGCAGTGTTTTTTTATTGATCAACCTCTGAAACACATCAATACAAAATAAAAACATCAAACAGCACAATCGTTCAGCCTCGTCCTCTGTGTAACAGCACAAGCCACTGTAAACAATGTCACATCTCACATTTACAATATTAAGTAAAAGGTTAGGACATGGGAAGCCCTGAACAAAATATTTAATACATGAAAAGCTACTCGAACAAAAGGGGTGAGACTAAAATGACAATGTAACAGCTTAAAAAATGAAATAAAAATCACTGAACAATATTCAAACACACTTTTTATTATAGGACAGCGTCCAAGTAATATTGCACAGCATCAAAACTCCAAGCCATCTTCCTTTATAAACAGTGTTCAACTACACAATCAAATCTAAATTTTAAACAGACCCTCTTTCATGGATCTTTAAGTTTTGGTTTCTGTAATCCACCATTTCAGCCTAATTAGCCTAAATTTTCCATGTAATCGGGCATCATACCGACCAAGACAATAAGGCTGGGTGATTTCCTCCCAAAATGACAACTGAACCACATGCTAAATGGTGGTATATTAAATACAGTTAATATAACAAAGGCTAAAGGCAGGCACTCTGTAAACACCTGTTTATTCTTAAAAATATTCTTCACAACCAGTTGAACAGAAGGCATCATTAGACTGTGAATATCACACCAAATCAAGATCTAGAAATGGAAAAAAGAAAAAAACTGGCATATTAGGTTATACTCCACATTGGCTGGCTATGGAAGATTATACAAAATAAAATCCCCAAAAACCGACAGATGAAATCCACTATATCATCACAGGCATGCTTTCAATAGGAAGCAAGTAACGGGCATTCCAGGATCCTCAAGCGTTACGTAGGGGAAGAGGCCACAGATTTGCTAAAAGGAAGTCAACAGAAGAACTGCACTTCCTACTTCTCTTTACTGTCCAGAATTTAAAACAAGCAACTTAATAGCGGAAGAAAAAAACTAAATTTTCTGTACACGGGTCCATCATAAACAGTAGGCTAAGAGTTGAGACACCACAAGCTTGATCAGGATGTGATGTGATTTTTCGTTCCATGAGTCAATGAGCAATGCCTTAATTGGTGTAGTAGTTAAATCCATTTTCCGTATAGGGTTCATCGCTGGAGACTCCGTTGCTCACCTCTATGGAATAAGACGAAAAGATGTAATGCAAATTACGCTTAACACCCACAACGTTTACAAGACCTCCACTATGACAACCGCAAACCAAGGATCTTCAATCATACTTGAGATACAACGGCTCTGTTCCAAACCCTAGTGAGCTGCCTACCTCGACAGCATTTTATTAGGCATCACAGGTGTGATTCTGATGTGAAATAGTTATCATCACCCTCATACTCACCATACGCAGGGCACAGTTACCCTGGCCATTGATGCTAGAGCCCTGCACGAGCTACCATTCAAGCTGTGGGATGTCAGCAGAGTATGGATTGATGGATGAATGGATGCAGGAAGAGACGGGATGGTGGCAGACAGTGACAGACAGGAGGGAGAGGGAGAGATGGAATGGGATGAAGGGATGAAGTGACACAGATTCAAACCCAGGAGGTGGACAGCTACTGTGGCTCACCTTAGAGACAGGGCAAAAACACACACAGAGGCATGCAAACACTGTTGGGACACATGCACACACAATTTTAATCCAAAAACACATTGCATGCAACCCTTGTAGAGTCAACTGGACATTAATCATGAAACAACCGCTGACAGAGGGATCTTGTGTCGCTCTGAAGAAGGATTATTATTTTGTGATAATGAATGTTGGCTGTACATTATTCTACTTATTACACAGCTACTTATCAAATAAACACATCACCTGTTGTTCACCAGTGGACCCTCTGCAGTGAATGGGTGTCATCAGAATGAGAGTTAAATAAAAGCACCACAATAATCCACACAACTTCAGTCCATCAATTAACGTCTTGTGAAGTGAAAAGCTGCATGTCTGTAATACAAAAATCAAACAAGTCCTCCATCCATAATATTGCTTCTTTCAGTTCACAATTGATGGACTAGAGTCGTGTTTCTGACGGCACCCATTCACTGCAGAGGAAGAGACGGGATCCATTGGTGGGCAAGTGATGTAATGCTACATTTCTCAGAATCTGTTCCGATGAAGAAACAAACTCATCTACAACGTCATTGGCCTGAGGCTGAGTACATTTCCAGCACATTTTCATTTCTCGATAAACTATTCTTTTAAAATGAATACAGAAGTCCTTCAGTTTTGAGGCACTAATTGCACTAATGAGCTTTTCTACCTTCTTGGTATGAAAAGGGAGACATTGTGGAGTAATATATGAGACATGAAAATTATTTTGCCATGGACAAGCGTGAAATATGTAGTTTAGTGATTATTATACAAATATTTGATTGACCAATCAGAATCAAGTATTTCAAAGCGCAGTGTAATAAGCTTACATATAGCACTTCAACATGCGGTATAAGAAACGCCAAAAGGATGTGGTTTGGTGGCTCTTACCAGAGAAGATGAGCTTCTCCTTCATGATGTTGACATCTCTGCTGGCTCTCCTGACGGCTGCACTCAGCATGATCTGCTCTGGGTTGTAGCTATGCATCCCGCTCATTCTCCACCTGTGATTACGTGCAGGTGCACACACAATCACAGACCGACCTCAGTGACCATATTCAAACAGAGTTTACATTGATGCTGCTGACTCTCCTGATTAAATCTATGCACTTTTAACTCATGAAGCTCATAGGAATTCATTCATGCAATTGGTAGATATATACAGTGTATTTACACTACCTTTCAAAAGTAGTGTAAATTAATGCTTTAAATTGATCAAAAGTGATGGTAAAGACAACTATTATATTACAGAAGATTTATATTTCAAATGAATCTGTTCTTTTGAACCTTCTATTTATCAAATAATCCTGAAAAAAATTATTAGTTTCAACAAAAAATATTTAGGTACTGTTTTCAACACTGATAATAATAAATGTTTCTCGAGCAGCAAATCAGCATATTAGAATGATTTCTGAAGAAACATGTGACACTGAAGACTGGAGTAATTGCTGCTGAAAATTAAACTTGGCCATCACAGGAATGGATTATGTTTTAATATTAAATATATTTAATATTCAAATAGAAAATAACAGTTTTTAAACTGTAATAAAATTTCACTATATTATTTTTTACTGTATTTTTGATCAAATAACGAGACATCTTTCAAAAAGAAAAATTACTAACCCCAAACTTTTGAAAGGTATTGTATGAATAATATTCTAAACTCTTAAGATTTTAGATGTATGTATGAACTAAAAACAAAGCTGTTAATCTAAAGTTATAGTGACCATCTGTTCAAATTACAATGTATGGGCTTTATTGTTTATTTAATTAATTAATCTTTTAATCTGACACCATCTGTCAAAACTGACATTTTGGGGTGTTTTTTGGTCCAAAACAAAAGCATTTGAATTAAACTGGATAGCTTGTAGGAATATAGATAACCTTAACCTTAAAAGCAAGTGTAAATTATTTTCGTGGGAAAAAAAGCACTCTTCTGCAACAGTAGAAAATTATTCTCTGACTGAAACAAAAACCAGCTAAATAATCTGTAACTGTCAGTCATGTGATTGTCACCCCCTAGTGGATAAATACGCAATGATTTAGTAAAACCCTCAAGTATACTGTACTTCCTTAATCCAAGTCATTCCATGTACCTCAATTAAATATTAATTATATGTTAAATGATAAGCAGTGATATTAAAATGTAATCATGTGGGCTGTGGTTTAGTGAGGAGAATTAGTAATAGCATTGACAAAATACATGTAGAATGAAAGATACAGGCAGACAGATTGAAACAGGTTTATACAGAGAAAGAAGAAAGGGGAGTTATAGACTGGCAGCATGGGCCAACAGCGCTGACCCAATTACCTGATCACGTGATAGCTGAGAGATGCCAGAATGCAGCAGAGAAGAGGAGCATGCACATCAGGCAGAGAGCAAGAAGAAGAGGAGGAGATAGGAAGAAAGGGTACAAGAGCAAAAGAAAGGGAGAGAATTAAGAGGTCAGTTCAGAAAAGCAGATGCAAATGTCACTATGGCAAGCGCAGCATAGGTAAAGGATCTAGAGCCCTACATAACATTGAGTTTTCAATTCACATATTTACCAGCCATGTTGATTTCCAACATTAAAGCAGTCATATGATGCGATTTCAATTTTTCCTTTCTCTTTGGAGTGTTACAAGCTCTTGGTGCATAAAGAAGATCTGTAAAGTTGCAAAGACTAAAGTCTCAAATCCAAAGAGATATTCTTTATAAAAGTTAAGAGTCAGCCACGCCTACCTAAAACGGCTCATTCTAACATGCCCCCACATGTCTATGTCACGATGTGGGAAGATTTGCATAACGCCACCCAAATGTTCACACAAAGAAAGGCAGTGTAACTTTTATTCACGGCTATTATTGCTGCCGTGTCGTGAAGGCTCTGTGTGTTTCGTTGTGAAAGCGAAACTACTTTGTTTGGCCTTCCAAAAGAGGACGATATCTGCTTCGTCATGCCTGGAGCTGATCCGTGCTGGTCGCTGAGGGAATACATCAACTTCGCGCTGTGGATCGCCGGATCGGCTTTCACCATGGACGAGAGGAGTCCAGTCCGGGTTGTCCATGTTGTTGCCCGCAAGCCCCCCGATGCTCTCTTTCGTCGAATCCGCCGGCCGTTCCTCACTCTAGCCCGCCAGCCTCCTCTCACTCAAGCCCGCCGGCCATTCCTCAACCTAGCCCGCCGTGTGTGACACTTGTGAAAGTGAACTACTTTGTTTGGTCTTCCAAAAGAGGACACGACTAGAAATCAGTGGTTAAGTTGTATTTACAACACTGCTCCAAAACACTTCAACCCAAATATTCAGATGTGTGCAACATTTTATGGAGGAATGTTTCCTGATCCTGGGAGAGTAGACTACATTGCCGGCTGTTTTGACTCAAAGACTGTAAGTACGTTTTCCATATTTAAAGGATTTGCCACTGATGATTCAAACGCGAGCTTTGAGCAGTGTAGAGTAGCGCATTTCTCCGATCACAAATGCAGACATGGTTTTATGTTTACGCGGCACGATGCAACGCGTAAAAAGACAGTATAAGTCATTATAATCCATAATTATGTCCCCACTGGATGCAACAAATGCCTCGTTTATAATGGGTTTTAATGTTTTTGTCTTGTCGTTCCGGCCGGATACGGCATCAACAGTATGTGAGGGGCGTAACATTTCTGTCACACGCTTGAGGTATTCGGCCAATCACAACGCACTGGACAGCTTGCCAATCACAGCACACCTCGCTTTTCAAACCGATGAGCTTTGTAAAAATCTCCGCGTTTCAGAAAGGTGGGGCATAGAGGAGAAACAATAATGTACAGTATGTGGAAAATAATGTTTTTTTTTAACCTTAAACCGCATAAACACATTTCCTTACTCAATAATGTTCTTTTTAGCAACATCATATGACCCCTTTAAACAATATAATGCAAAACATCATCAATGCAAACACATTTTCTTCTTATCCTTCCTTACTTCTCTCTCTGGAGGTAATAATTTTTCAGGATGCATTAATATTTGTTTTGTAAAGGTCAAACAATGTGAATTCCCAATAGGAAGCTGTATTTGATTACATTTGATGAAACTACAATACACTATTTGATTGTGTGAAACAATCCAAGCTAATTTTTTGTTTACTAGAATATTTTAGAAGTGACTTTAAACAATCTTTAGCTTTCATTACTACAACATTCAGTCATATTTTCTTTCAGACCAAAACTGTACTGTACTGAATTTAGTATAAAAAAAATTAAGTTTTTATGTTCACACAGAACATAAAATTATTAAAATAATTAAAATGTTAAAATAAAACATTTCTTTAGTAGCAAAAACTAAATATTTGCATACAGGATTCTCTTTCCATAAACATTAATACTTTTTTTTTATTTGCTAATACTTTATTGCTCATAATGTATATGAATTTAAATGATTTTTTAAGATTAAAGTTTCATCAGCATGTAGTACATGTATTGGAAAGTTGGAAAGAAGGACTTTGAAAGTTTTATTGTTAACTAAAACTTAATCTTAAACTTCTAAAAATAAAAAAGTATAAAAAAAAAGATTAAAATATTTTTCATTAATTGGAATAAAATAAAATAAAAAAAATCCGATTAACGAAGCATAAACCAAAATGTATAAATGTTTGTCTTGGCAATTAACTTTAATAAATAATAAATGAATTAAATAAGTTGAAGTACTAAAATTACTATTTAAAACTGAATAAAATAAAGCTAAATAAAATATATATTTAAAAAATATATATAAAAATTACAAAAGCATGTCAAGTCAAGCTTTCTTAAGATCCCTTGTGGGCAATTTGGATGCAGCGAAACAGACATACAACAGACACATACGATACATTCTTAAAAAAACATGAATACAAAGAAAATATAAATAAAATAAATTTCCCTAATAATTTCCTTTAGGATCATTTAACAACCGAATTGCACAGGAGACAAACGAATATTTATATTGGTTACTTTTCATCTTTTGTAGTGTATAGCGAGAACCCGAAGGGAGCATTGGATACAAGAAATGTACTGTCCAGGAGCACAGATCAAGCCCGACTCAAAACATTTCTGTTGTCAGGCTTCTTTGTTCTTTACCTATGATTTAATGTATTTTTATGTTTTTAGATTTCCAAATCCACACTATGAAATGACAGCGTAATAAAAGACGGCTCATGTAACGACTAGAAACAATTCCATCAATGTCTATCCATCAAATCTATTTTGAATTATCTTAATTTTCTTAAGCAATATAGGCATTCCTGTCCTCTTTTACATAATACCTCTTGTATCACCATCACAACCCCATCTATTTCATAGTGTTTCCACCACACCATTCCACCTTCTCACCCTTAATAAAGGTAGCCTGGGAAGAATGTGTTTCTGTTCTAAAGTCAATAATCATATCTTTTGTCTAAGATACATTCAGCTGCAAACAAGCATCACACCATTTCACATAATCGTCAACCACTTGACCATGACATGTTTAATTATTTCCCAGAAGACTCATGATAACTGTATCGTCGGCAAACATTAAAAATACCTATTGTTGTGTTTACTTATACAATCATTTGTATATAAAGTATATAATAAAGGAGACAAAACACAGCCTTGAGGAGTTCCTGTAGATGTTATCAAGGGGGTTGAAAAATTACCATTTACACTCTCACTCTTGGAGTTCTGTCAGTTAAATTAAAATCAAGACCAAAATTAGTAATTTACTTATCTGCTAAGATATGAGGTTGTAAAGAATTAAAAGCAGATGAAAAATCTAAAACAAAAGCTTAACGTGTATTTTGGCCTCTTCCGTGTGCTTTAATACCAAATTTAACAGAGTTGCTGTTGCATCTTTGACACCTCGCTTTGTTCTATAAGCCAACTGAAGAGGGTCTAAAAGATTTTTGGTTTTAGCCAACAATTGTTCTTTTACTAATTTCTCAAAATATTTCATTATAAGGGATGTTAGTGCTATTGGCCTAAGGTCATTAAGTGTTCCAGCATTTGTAGTTTTCGGCACAGGCACTACAGTAGCCTGTTTCCATAATTTAGGAACTCTCCGGAGAACAAATTACCTCTGAAAAATATTACAGAACTGGTGCCAATTGCTCAGGACAAACCTTAATTAAATGCCTTCCCAAGTTATCTGACCCAGGGCTTTTTGTCCTATTACGACCCTTAAAAACCTTAATTACAGCTGATTCATCAAAGAAATTATTATAGGCACCACTGCAACTCATTTTAAATTTCATTACAGGACCTAAAAACGTAGATAAAACCTATTTAATTCCTCAGCCAACTGACTGCTAGAGTCACACCCAGGTAACTGAATTCTCTTAGTCTCACACCCTTTAAATCCAGTTGTGACCGTCATCCCCTTCCAAACTGACCCCAGATTATTCCTACTCAACTCTTTCTCCAGGTTTATTTTATAATTATTAACTTTAACTTAATAATTAACTTTGCTTCGTCACTTCCATTTTAATCTCTTTCGGCAATTCCAGTCTTTTTGCCAAACCACCCTCATAAAATGCTCTACATCTTTCATTCATAAGTGCTTTCAGGGATTTCGTGAACCACGGCTTATTGTTTGGAAATATTTTATCCTGCTATTTCCAAGCAGGAGTCATAAAAAACATCCCAATCTGTACATTCCAGACATCCTTGCAGAGATTCAGTAGACTCCTCAGATTACACTCTACTCTTAGTCTCTGGTCTTTCTCTTTTTAAACCAGTTTTATACACAGGGACAAGCAGGACAGCACTTAACATAATCACTTAGACTTAAATCAAACTAAACAAAACGAAAAATTAAATCATATAAAAATAAAATCTGATTCAACATATTAATAAATACTAGAACAGCACGTAAATAATCCCAAAATAACACTGAACTAGATCTCAGGTCTTACTTTGAATAAAACATTATCCCTATAATCTACACAGCATACCAAACAAGAGGACACTTACTTCTGGAATATAAATATTCCCAGAACTACAGCAAAGGAGATGAGATCAGTAGAGATCCATATCAAGCAGTACTCATCTGGACTCTAGAAAAAAGACACAAACGCTAATGAGGCAAACACACCACTAGGTGGTGCAAGAGAATAGATATTACAGCCATTGCTAGATCTTTTGTTTTTACCATTAATTATAAAATCTAAAACATGCTCATTAATACTATATTAAATTGGTTAATATTATCAATATTTATTATATACAAATTTCATTAACTATCTCAATCATGTATTTGCCCCTTAACATATTTATCAGATTTGTGTTATATTTTAGAATTTTTTTTTTTAATAAAGGCAGTATGCTTTTCATTTTGAATAAAGGCCAGAGCAGCAGATGTTGACCAATTACATATCTTGGAAAAGCGTGATGGCTTTGTGCCATTGCTTAATGAATAAGCTATAAGCAGATGATGCTTCGTACCATGAGCCAGAGCGGATAGTGCACCTTCCTCAGCACCTGCGGGGCCTCGGAGGAGACGGATGGCACGCCACTGCACCACAGCAGGGAATACAGCCACGGCTTGTTCACCGAATGCAGAGTCAGACTGATGTTGTTTTCATTATACAGCCTATTAAAATAAACGTACAGAGATACTGTATATGAATTTCTGTTTTTGGCTAAAAAAATTACAGGTTTTTGCATTTCCATTTCATTACACTAGTGCCACAGACACTGCAGCTTTTGTTCCAAAACGGTCCTTTATGGTGTTATGTAGAAGTTTTAAGTGAGACCAGGTGTCTGTAAATAGGGCAGTGTCCTACCGGATGTCCTGCGCAGAGGCCTGGTTGTAGCGCAGAAGGACCCTGCTGATGCCTTTATGATGGAGTGTGTCGAGAGGCAGCTTCTGCACAGATGTCTGCTGTAAACCTGGAGCCGCTTTCCTCACCATCTCCCTGTTACTGTCCACCGTCCACATCACCTACACATAACACACACAAAACTGAATTTAAATGTGTGTTTAAATATATAAATATATATTTAATTTTTATGGCAAAAAATAAAGGCAAAATTCTATTAGTTTGTAATGTAAATCAATGAGATATTTATAACAGTATAGCAGACTAATGCATATAAATATCAGTTGTCACTTTGTATCTCCCAATAATAAGTATTAGTAAGAAATTATTTTAACCCAAAAAGCAAATTATGCTCCCTTCGAACTGGTTGTCTTTAAAATACAAATCTTGTGTAATCCCAGGCTATCTGTAATCAGAAGCACATTTAAAACTGGAATATAATTTAATTTCATTCACATGTGTTTCATAAACACAATCCTTTCTGGATTACAATCCGCCATCAAAATGATACATTTAATTATTCCAGCTGCTGTGAGAAAAGGCTATAAATGATTGGTCACCTGCAGGATCCTCACATGTGATATCCTAGTAGCCGGGACAACTTCTTTATGTTTACAGACGTGACGTAATGACGCAGTGCCGGGCTCGAATTTTCCGCGAAAACCTACCCGTACCACTCAAATTAAAAAACATTATTATAAGCTGACCGTTGTGAATCGAGCTAAAGTAAGGTGACAGTTTTGAACACTGGCTGGTTATGTACTAGCTCAAATATTGATTTCGGATAATTTTTAACCAAAAAAATAAATAATGTTATTTTTGTTTTCTTTGCGCTCAAAAAGTATTCTCGTAGCTTCGCATTAGCCCCACATTTCATAAAAAAATTAATTTGTGTTCCGAAGATGAATGAAGGTCTTACCTGTTTGGAACGACATGAGGGTGAATAATTAATGACAGAATTTTCATTTTGGGGTGAACTAACCCTTTAATATTAGTCACAGCTAGGGGGAGCTACTACACAACCACATAAAACAGGAACAGCTTTGAATCCTGAATCATATCCTGAACACATCTATTCAACCACTGACCAAGGTTAATGAGATTTCTAGTAGCACAACCATGAGCATCACACCCTCAAGACTAACCTGCCGCTGTGGTATTCCTGCCCTCAGAACAGTGTCCAGGGTGAGATTGACCCAGTCATGGTGGTGGGGGTGATTGGGCGGCGGTCTGCGCAGAGTGAATAGGGCCGAGCTCTTGGACCTAGCCGCTAGTTTCAGCATCTGCTCCAAGCTGCACACTGTCTGGTTCCCCACTGACCAGCGCTCGGACATTGACATGTACTGCACTGTCCAGAAGGGATCATCCTGCATTCAGTAAAAAGAGTTATATGCTGATATATGTACTTATACAGTCCTAATGTAAAAGATCACACTTTTAAAGTCAGAAGAAAACAAGGAAATTTAGTTAAAATTTTGAATTGATGACTTGTTAGATCTAAAAGGGGCATATCACATTAGTATTGAAGTCCACTTATACCTGGAGCAAAAGGTTTCTTGCACATAAAAAAAGATATAATTTAGTTTTATGGAACCTTTACATTTAATCAAATACTGTTTTTCTCACTGTACCTTTAAGATTTCTATATGTTAATGTGCTGACATCATAACTGTGACTTGTTCTAAGTGACCTGTTTTGCAACATCATTTCCATAAATGATCAAGAGAGGAAGCTTTACGTGAATATTAAAGCATTTACTCACACTGGGGAAAAATGGCATAGAAATAATATTCATTCAGAAATTGCTAGTAAATTTCACAATTAATTACAAAGAAACAGCAAGTACCACATTGAATTAAACATGACATTAAGTAGAATGACTGAAATAGTATTTTCTTGTTAAACTGAAATATTGTTAAACATACTCTAATAATCTTTATTTATTTAATTCATTTTAGTGTAGCAAATTGAACTCATATCAAATCAGAAAAATCTTTTTTGTGTACATCCTTTAAATACAAAATCACTCTTCAGTGTTACCATAAATAAATTCAAATTACTTACACCATTACATACTATTTCAGCTGTACTGTAGACATTCACTCTTAAAAATAAAGGTGCTTTAAAAGGTTCTTCACATGCAGCGATGCCATAGAAGAACCATTTTTGTTCCACAAAGACCATTCAGTCAAAGGTTCTTTAAAGAATAATTTCTTTCTTACCTTTTTGTAATCTGAATAACCTTCTTTCACCACAAAGAACCTTTGTGAACAGAAAGGTTCTTCAGATGTTGGGTGAAGGGGTGGTACAGGTTCGCGTGGGGCGGTTGTTAGTTGTGCGATCGTCTCATTCTAGGGCGCGCGAAAAAGTGTCTTCTACTGTGGCCTGACGGGAAGCACCTTTATTTTTAAGAGTGTTGTTCAGAGCCAAAATGGCCCATACCTTTAGAAACCACTGGCCAGCGTTCAATGAGCTCAAATCGTATCATTCCATTGGATGAGTGAAGCATCATAACAAATACTTATGGAACATAACTACCAAAAACTGATAGGCACACATCTCCTACACATTTCATTTGGTATCACATAACACTCAACGAAGGCCGGTCAGCTCACTGATGAAGTGCACATAACCATCTAAGAATAACAGCCGGACGCACCGTGTTACACAGCATGGAGTGATTACGCAGGAATTGAGAGTGATTACGACTGAGAAAACGCTTCCATTAGAGCTCAACCTGCCAGCACTGCTGGGTAATATTCAATGATAAGAGACAGAGAATAAAAGTGAGGAGCTAACTTACGCTGTGATTGACAGAAAAACATCTGAATACACATACTGAATAGTGGGAATGTTGTGCAATAGAAGTAGTATTATTGCAACTCATTATTTATTTAGCAGATGCTTTTAACAACTTAAGCTAAATGCCTTGCAAGAGCTCAATGGTAGTACACTGTGAACTACCCTATCTAGGGATTGAACCTTTAGGTCATAAGCCAAGATACTTAACCTCTAAGCCACATTAACCTATTTCATTTTAAACCAGATGTTCCCAATCTTAGTAATATGTGGCTTGAAACAACCTATCACAAGGCAGGTGTGTCGCCCAGACTTCCTTTCAGTTACAGATGTGTTGGGTTCGCAAATAGATTGTGGTCCAACTAGCACTTTTGTTTTGATGTGCAACACATGATCAGGGGCTCCCCAATTTAACCATTGGGTATTGGGGTAAATATCATTTTGGGCAACTAGGGATTGGGCGTAGAGAATAAATTACAGAAATTACTTGCCTTTTTAAATGAGGGACAATTTGTTTTTATAAATATGGACTTACTATAGTCTTCACTAAATTTACCAGTATGTTGCCCTACGGTAGTATTGTAACACTAACCTCATAATTTATTCTTTTTTTAAAACGGTTATAACTTTTTTTTGTTTTTACTGGAAGATGAAAGGATTCGTTGGGACGCAAATTGTATTTGTATACCCATAACAGGAACTCTAAATTTCGAGAGTGATTCTCACTCTAAGAGAACGCAACTGAGTTCGGACTGGCGTGACCGGAGGGCTCAATTGGCCGCCACAAGGGACAATGCTGCACCAGTAAAGCTAAGAGGGGTGATTAAGGCAGGCAGAGTGATAGATGAGCTAAGGGCTCTGTATAAAGGCCTTCCGGTCTATCCCAGATCGCGAGTGTACGATGCACGGCGACTGGCGAAGCAGATCGCCAACCGCTCGATTATAGCAGGGGTCCTCACGCCGCCACACAAGTTCACGGGGGCCGGGGAAATACACACTGGTCCTTCGCCGGAGCGCACACCGCATCCACGGCTGGGTATACCTACTGATTTTCACCAACGTGGGAGAAAACCACCAGAATGCATGTGCGTGAATACCTATAAGTCACATCCGGCCGGCTTCCAAGCCCCTAACCTTTCTCTGCAAAGCTCTGTTGGACACAGGAGAGTTCTCTGGATCGATCTGACAAGAGAAAAAAAGCGATTGTAATCACAGATTGTAGTATAATTGTAGAAAAGTATATTATATTTTAATTTAATGTACATAAATAAACAACTATATATGAGATAGATTATATCCATTAGTTATTTTAAGGTGTGGGCACTGCTCTCTTATCTCCGGGTGCAGAGCGATGGTTGTAACAAAAAAAAAAGGAAAAAGGAGTGTAAACGAAGCATAATACAAAAGAACAGTGGGGGCATAAGAGTGACCCGGTGGAGTGCGAAGGGAAGAGCTTGTTGAAACCAAAGGGCGACGCTTCACAGACAAGCCGAAGAGACGAACGACGCGTAGCTCAAACCGCTTCTGGGTTTCGGTGTATAGAAGCATCACTGCAAGAACGCAGATCCATGATGATTCACGGAGGGTGCGGTAGCCTGGAGGCGGCCAGACCAGCACAAGCTCTGACAGCTCCGCTTTTCAGATAACGCGCTTATCACAGGGCAGGACAAGCAGCACTTGAGAGCAGCGGCACACGGGGGGAGGGGCTGAGGAGTGCGAGTGCAGTGGGGACCTCAAATAGAATAGGCACTCAATGAAGGAACGCGTGGCTGTGGGTGATCCCCAAGGAATGAGGAGAGGAATATATTGGGATCAGTATGCATGTGTCTTTGGAGAGCACTTATGGTTATGATTTTTTAATTCTGGCTTTTAAAGCCATGGTGGTTGATACTACAGCTATGATCTCCAACCAGCGCCTGCGGTGTTGTAAAGGATTGTGTTTTCAACCCAAGTTTGACTGTTTACAGCTGTAGTTAGGAGTGGCAGAGGACAATTACTGTAAGTTCTTCCAAAAAAGTTGTTCACTAATAGGCTAACTGAAATGTTACATAACACTACTGCTAGCAAGCCACCCTTAAGAATGATGAGATGTTATTATCAATTTTCTTTCTCAATAATTTTTCTGTAGCCCTATATAGAGGAGGACCAGCTTTTCCCAGAGGAAATAAGGTAAATTTGTTTCACAGGCGAATTACAGACCAAATAAACATCCTTTTTTTCTCACACAAACCCCACAAAATTAGAGAAAATTACCTACTTTTAACATACAACATCTGATAAAGCTAAATCCATTTTTGACTAAATAAATCTAAAATAATAATAATAAAGTATTATATTGATTTAGACTACAACTGTACAAAAACATTTGCATTTTTTTTTCTGTGTCACTATAAAACAGAAATGACATGCACACGTTAAAAGCGTATTTGCCATTTCAGAGCACAATACAGCAATGACACACACGGGTGTATTGAAAACCCTTCATAACCACCAAACCTTGAACAACGCCTACACAGAGATTCTCAGCAGCTCTTTCCTGAGTTATATTTAGCTATGACAAGCCAGGGAAAAGAAATATGAGAAAGATAAATGGAGGGAGAGGAAGAAAAAGAGAGAAAGATAGTGAGGGATGGAAAGACAGAGGAAAGAGATAGAGGCACAGAGAGAGAGAGAGAAAGGACCAAACTGCCTCCAACAATCCTTGATGTAGCCTGAGCTTGATGTAGCATCTAGGGAAGACAGGAAGTGCACAGCACGATGTTGACAATTTGGCATCTCACCATTGGAGCTCCATGATGGCCGATGATGGTGGGTGCTGCTTTGAGACTCCCACGCTCCATAATACAGGGTGAGGTGATTGACAGCGGAATGAAGTAAAGCGTGAGGAGAACACTCAGGTAGACGAGGAGAACCATCAACTGAAACCCTAGAGAACCAACAACGTAGTTATCTGAAGTTACAACTCAGGCACAGCTTTAAAAAAAAATGGCTTTTTAAGGCATAAACTAAAATGGCTATAAAATAGCTTTTTTACATCAGTTTGAATGGTGATCACATGTGTTATGCCATCTTCGTTTGCAGAAGCTAAGTGTCTAAGTAACTTTTTTTTTTCAAGAGGCCAATTCCTAATGGCCCATTTTAGGGCTAAATCGTCTAGGTTACTTGTGTAACCCTCGTTCCGTGAAGGAGGGAATGGAGATGTCACGTTGGTGACCGACGATTTGGGATCTCGCTTCGAGAGACCAATCTTTTTCGAGTGTAAACTAAACGAGCCAATGCTCATTGACATGCGATAATTGCATCCAACTGCCGCTGATCACAACGTGAGTATAAGTAGGCAACAGATGCAGCGCATATTCAGGTTTACGCTGAGGAGCCGAGCCGGTGACCCGGCCGCTCAGCGGTGGTACTGGGAGGCTGAGCGACGTGACGTGATTCTCCCGTTTCCCTCCTTCTGCCCCTTCCAGTGTCCTGTGGAAGCCACCTGCGCCCCTATTTTTTGGCGTAGGCCAGGGCATCTTCACAAGAGGACCAGCTACTGCTGCTATGGCACTACCCAATGAGTAAGACTGGATAACACTGGGAAGACGTACCCGTTCTACTTGGAACAGGGTCGTTACGGAAGCTCGAACCTTCCCGACGGAGGTTTCGGAAGCACTTACACATATGACATCCGTTTAGGTGCATATGGAAGAATAGATGTGATTGTAACCCTCTTGGAAATGGCAGAAGTCTGCCGGGGAAAAACGGGCTCGAGGCTATACCGTGGACTTTACACATTTGGGATCCACTTAGGTCTTGTATATGGAACCCAGCCTTCTACCGGTTTTGAGGATTCAGCGAGTGAAGGCCTGGTGCCAGACGCTCTTCCACGTCTGGCTGCCGAGGGGACGGATGAACTCAACAGGGTCTGCTGTATGGACTCTCTGGAGTGATTTTGCAAGGCGACCCGAAGCCGGTGCCTCTCAGTGCTTCTACCCGTTTGAGGTGAGAACACAGGAGGATACCGGCTCCACACGAAGGCTATAGAAGCTAGCGAATGTGTTAGGGGTCGCCCAGCCCGCAGCCCTACAGATATCTGTTAGCGAGGCGCCACGAGCCAGCACCCATGAGGATGCAACACTTCTAGTAGAGTGGGCTCGCAACCTGAGTGGGCAGGGCACAACCTGTGCCTGATAAGCCAGAGTGATGTCATCCACTATTCAGTGGGCCATCCTCTGCTTTGAGACTGCATTCCCCTTCTGCCGGCCTCCGTGACAGACAAAGATCTGGTCTGAGGTCCTGAAAAGCTTTGCGTCCGTCCGTCGAACCGTACCCCTTAAGGCTGGACGGGACAGAGGCCAAGCTAGGGCTGGGTCTGCCTCCTCCGATGGCAGTGCTTGGAGGTTCACCACCTGATACCTGAAGGGAGTAGCGGGAACCTTGGGCACATATCCGGGCCGGGGTCTTAGGACAACGTGAGAGTTACCCGTTCCGGATTCTAGGCACGAATCGTTGACCGAAAATTCATGCAGGTCCCCTACCCTCTTGATGGAGGCCAATGCCCGCAGGAGCAAGCTTCAATTGAGAGGAACTTTCATGCTCAACCGCTGCAAAGGCTCCAATGGGCCCCTGCTGTAGTGCCACGTGGCACTAGAGTCAGGTCCAGAGGGATAGAGGCGGGCCGTGAGGGATTTTAACCTTCCCGCCCGCCTTAAGAACCTGACACCAGGCATGTTCCCCCAGCTGACCTCCCTGTACGGTGTCGTGGTTACAGCACTTGCAACCACATAAACTTTGAGGGTGGAGGGAGACAGTCTTCGCTCCAGCCCTTGCTGCAAAAATGACAGCACAACTATGATCGGGCATCTTCGGGGATCTTCTCAGTGAGAAGAACACCACTCAACGAACAGGTTCCACTTCAAAGCGTAAGCGTGTCTCATAGACGGTGCTCTCGCTGAAGTGATGGTGTCACTACCTCTTGGGTTAGGCCACTCAGAACCTCTGCGTCCCGTCCAGGGACCGGGCATGAAGTTTTCAGAGGTCTGGACGCAGGTGCCAGGGGGTGCCCCGTCTCTGAGTCAGTAAATCCTTCCTCAGAGGAATCGGCCAAGGAGGGGCTGTCACGAGGAGCATTAGTTCTGGGAACCAGGTCCGGGAAGGCCAATAGGGTGCCACCAGCAGGACCTGCTCCTCGTCCTCCCTGACCTTGCACAGTGTTTGTGCAAGAAGGCTCACTGGGGGAAATGCATACTTGCGAAGGCCCTGCGGCCAGCTGTGTGCCGGTGCGTCCGTGCCGAGTGTTCCCTCGGTCATGGTGATGAACAACTGGCAGTGAGAGGTTTCTGGAGAGGCAAACAGGTCTACCTGAGTGGCTCCGAAACGTCCCCAAACCAGCTGGACCGTCTGGGGATGGAGTCGCCATTCTCCCGGGAGCGCAGCTCTAGACAGCTCGTCGGCTGCCCGGTTGAGCAGCCCAGGAATGTGAACAGCACGAAGCGACCTCAGATGCTTCTGACTCCAGAGGAGGAGGTGGCGGGCGAGTTGTGATAAGCGACGGGAGCGCAGACCACCTTGTCGGTTGATGTATGCAACGGCCGCTGTGTTGTCCGTGCGGACTAGTAAATGCTTGCTTCGTAAGCGCCCTTTGAGACGGCTCAGTGCAAGGTGCACTGCCAGTAACTCGAGGCAGCCAGTGCAGTTGGGTCCCCGTCCAAACCCCTGACACTGCAACCCTGTTGTACGTGGCCCCCCAGCCGGTGGTTGAGGCATCCGTGCAAACCACAGAATGCCTGGAGACCTGCTCCAGGGGCACTCCTGCCCGGAGGAACGCAAGGTCTGACCACGGGGTGAAGGTTTGGTGGCAGGCCGGTGTGACTTGGACCTGGAGAGTGCCGTGCTGCCACGCCTACCTTGGGACTCGGCCATGGAGCCAGTTCTGCAGCGGTCTCATATGGAGCAACCTGAAAAAGGACGCCCCCGGCTGCCACCAGAGGGAACCCCAGATCTAGGCAGTGGCACGGCACTCCGCCCCCTTGCAGGTAACGGAGTCCGGTTCGCAACTCCGAGATGGTCATACCCCCGCAATGGATCCCCCCCCATGAACCATCCCCGAAAGCCACCTCAGCGTGCTTCATGCCCAGGCACGAGAGGCAGCGATCGTGGCCATCACCCAGCGCCAGGTAACGACCGCATCCAGAACGCCCGGGTGATACGTTGTCTATAGCAAGACCCCCATCGTCTTTACAAAGACGTAACGTCAAGTCTGCCACGCAAAGTTGTCTTTAAAAAGATGCACCCGTAATTGCTCTTTTAGGGAATTAGCTCTTTTAGCGTGCTGAGGCGCACTGGGGAGATGATCATCTGCAACACAAACAGGGGGTAGTGCAGCCTAATGTGTGCAACCCACTTGACACAGGAAACCACCACCGCTGAAGCGCCGTCCACCAACACAAAGAGCTCTCCAAGAGCGCGCTGAACTCGTTCAGTCTTCTTCTCTCAGTAGAGTAGTCAGGAGCAGAACGATGTGATCGCTCGGCTCCGAAGCGAAAAGCTGAATATGCGCTGTATCTGCTGCCTACTTATACTCACGCTTTGATCAGCAGCAGCTGGATGCAATAATCGAATGCTAATGTGCATTGGCTCGTTTAGTTTACGCTCGAAGTGGATTTGTCTCTCTAAGCGAGATCCCAATTTCGTCGGTCATCCGACGTGACGTCGAGAGTGACCGACTGAAAGGGAACAAGTATACAATGCAGATGTGAATGCTTAGCCAATACATTGAATCTGTGCGGTGTCATTGTACATACCTAATGTGTTTTTTATTGTTAGTGTTGCTGTAGGTAACTGGATGTGATATTATTCATGTACTATAAAATGTCGACAGTTAAGGAGTCCTGATTCAAAATGATTCTCTTTATACTGCTGTTAAGCATAGAAGTTTTAGGCCAAAGTATGCAATAACTTCCCTTGTGACTGCTGAAAATATAAAGATCTTTGGTAGCATTCTGACACATTTCTGAACGCATGATGTGTGGAATTGAGCTTGCACAGCTATTTTAGTTCACATGTTTGCATACAGTATGTTTCGAGGGCGTTCTCTAAATCTTTGAGAAATGTAGAGGTTACTTTGTGAAATCTACAAATTATTAAGAAAATACACCAACACTGAAAGGTTTGGGGTCTGTTATTATTTAATACTTTTATGCAGCAAGGATGCATTAAATTGATCAAAAGGGACAGTAAAGACTTTTATAATGTTACAAAGATTTCAATTTCAAGTAATTGTTGTTCTTTTAAACTTTCAATTCATACAAAAAATCATTTTTTATAAGAAATATTAATTATAACAAATTATCATCCTAGAATGATTTCTGAAGGGTCATGCGACACCTAAGACTGAAGTAACAGCTGCTAAAAATTCAACTTTGTGATTAAAGGAATAAATTACATTTTAATTTTTAATTACATTTTATTTTAAATTGTTTGACAATATTACTGCCTTTTCTGTATTTTTTTATCAAATAAATGCAGTCTTGGTGAGCATAAGAGACTTCTTTTAAAAATCTCCTCGACTCCAGTGTATGTCCCTGAGGAATGAAGAGAAAGTCTTCTGATTAACAAAACCAGTTAAGCCAGTTAAATCTGTGCTTATATGAATCAGATGAGCTTGGGTAAATTGAAATGAGGAATCAATAGCAGTATATTAATTTTTCCTCTAATGCTGTAACATGAAACACCAACGCATTGAGCTAGTGGTGATAGTAATGTGTCTCTTGTGACGACAGGAATGTATCAGGATAGAGGATTTCTCTGTGTATCCCTTTAATAATTAACATCTAGTTAATAATGATGACTAACTGAGAGACTGATCTTTAAGCGAGGAGCTGGATTCATCTTACTAGTTTTCTCTGCTCGTGCCACCTGTCCAGCCATCAGCCAGGCCAAAGTGGTTACTGCAGCCAAAGCACCGATGTGCAGGAAAGGACCAGTAGCCTGAATAAAAACAGAGTCATTCATTTGTTCTAAATACACAAACATACATAGAATAAGACAAATATCTAGACAGTGGAGGAACCTCAAAGTGCCTGTAGAAAAAGATCTCACACACACAAAAGAAATGTATAGCCTTAAGGCATAATTTAAAAAGCACTATTTAAAATTTTGGAGTGAGTAAGATTTCTGAATGTTTTTTAAATATCTTTGCTCACCAAGGCTGCATTTGTTTGCTCAAAAATACAGTAAAAATGGTAATATTATGACATATTATTAAAATTTTAAATAGCTGTTTTCTATTTTAACATCATTTAAAATATAATTCATTCCTCTGAAGGCAAAGATGGCTATTCAGCAGCCATTATGCCAATATTCAGTGTCACATGAGCCTTTAGAAATCATTTTAATATGCTTTTTTTGGTGCTCAAGAAACATTTCAATGCTTCAAAACAGTTGTGCTGCTTAATATTCTTATGGAATAAAACATTTACAGTATTTATTTTGAAATAGAAATATTTTGTAACAATGTAAAAGTCTTTACTGTCACTTTTGATCAATTTAATGTGTCCTTGCTGAAAAGAAGTCTAAATTTCATTGAGAAAAAAAAATCTTACTGACCACAAACTTTTGAACAGTCGTGTAACTACAAAAATGAATATTCTCCATGTCTGACTTTTGAAATCCCTGATATTTTCAGGTTATCCAGGACTGTGGGAACCCATAAAATCCTAAAATCCGACATCTAAAAGAACGTACCTGAAGAGAAATCCAAACTACATCCCATTCCTCTCCCCACATCTGAGTGACCGATATCACACTAATTATTGTAGTGAGCAAAGCAGCTGTCACACCAATCTAGAGAGACAAACACCGACCACTTCCTTCAGTTTCACTTCATTTTATGCAATTTTATTTCATTTATTCAGCAAACTACACTGAAAATCCACAATGCTCCATTTCTGTTCATAAACAAACAGGAAATACTACTTAAACTCTGCCAATGTGGCCAGAAAGCCTCAGGGTATAACAAGGTGTTTGTGACACTGTGTCAAGGTTAATTTGGTTTGTCTCGCATAAACGGACAAAATTCTGGGAAAAAAGTATTTCAGAGGTTGACGGGTACCTTGTGGAGCCAGTGGAGGTTTAACTGCTGCCCGACAGCTGCATGGCACAGGGCTAAAATCTGGACCAAAAAGGACAAGTATAACATTCAGTGAAAAACTGGATGACAGCAACCGTTAAGATGAAGTGATAACTGGGGTATGGAGCTAAAACATCATAATAATGCTGAATGGTGACATGTACACACATGTCTGAAAGAGACAGTTAAAAGCACTGGTGGTTTTGGAGAGGTTTTAGTATGCAAATCCACAGCGCAGTATCACTGCTACAGAGCAGTTACAACTCACCATTAAAAATGCAATATAGGTGAAACCAGCTGCTGTAGCGGCCAATATGGGAACGGTTCCATCACTCCACTCCCCTGAACGGTTATATAAAAACCTGTGGGAGCACAATACCAGAAAAAAACGTTAGCAGTTGATTCTTCAGCATTAGAATTCTTGGTTGTCTTATGTTCTCCATAATGGTCAGACTGCATTAAGGCCTAATCAAATAACCAAGCCCCTGAAAAACAAACAGAAGCTACTAATCTTTACACTGGCTACACATTTCTCTTGCTCACTCTCATGAGAGCTCAGGATTATATAAGTATACTTTTACAAAAGAGGTGGATGACAGTGGCATCTGTTTTACAAAAAGCATCATCTGCCTAGTGTGTATCTTTGAAACAAAGGGAGATAAAACACATGAGACCATAGGGCACAGCAAGGACAGTATTAGCTTTCTTCAACATCCAAACTCAGCGGCTGTGATCAGAATTGAACACTGGCTTGCGTATTCCTGAATACTGTGCAGTAAATCCTGTATACTCCTTAATATTTTATTAAAATGGTGAGTGTTAAAGGTCATATTATACCTCGATATGTTTCAAACAGTAGTATGCTATGTTTGACTGACTATATATTATTATTATTTATTCGTTATCTTTATTATGAATTTATTATTGTTTTTGTTTTTTTTCAGTCTGTACTCAGTGTCATATATATATATATATATATGACAAATTCTTGCTCCTTCTGTTCTAATAAATAATTAGAAATTGATAGGCATCAATACAAACCAGCTATGTATTGTGTCAAACAACAGAAAAAGACAAATGTTACGAGTAAAAAAAAAAACTCTTACGCAAATACTTCCTCACAGGATAAACATAATGGCTGAATATAAGAGTAGTAAATCAGACCCAAAAAGTTTGGGTCAGTAAGATTTTTTATTTTTATTTAATTCTTATTCTTATTAAATTTTTTATAGATGTTTTAAAAGTGGCAGTAAAGACTTTATCAGGTTACAAAACATTATTTTAATTGCTATTTTTGTTTCTAGTGATAAACAAAATATTAAATTACCACACAGTAATAAATATATTTTAAAAAATACTTTTAAAAGAATACAACAAAAAATTTATTGTTCTAAACTGTACTAATATTTCACAGTATTACTATTTTTCTGTATTTTTTAATCAAATAAATGCACCCTTGGTGAGCACAAGAGACTTCTTTCAAAAACATTTCAAAATTTCTACTGTCACCAGACTTTTGAATAGTAGAGAACATAGAACACATGTGCATCTATACTGCAGCAATAGTGATGTGTTGGTATGTTATTCTGAGCCTAGGATCAGAATGGAAAAATGGGGCGGGCAGATTATAGATCCCCCGTAATCACTCCTTTAGAATTGATTGACTAAATGTGGCTCAGTGGGTAGAGCCATATCAAGGGTTTGCCTGCTAGATGCATTCCCTGTCTGATCACAGATTCTACACACAGTCCTTTGGGCAATAACTTTAGGTTGTTGTGAATCCACCCTCTTGTCCTCTACAGTAACATCAAGGACTGTACCTCCCCTGAGACCGTGCGGGGGGAGGTGGAGGCCACATAAGGGAGGAGAGAAGTGACATTGAAAAGGAAGAGAAAACAGGAGATGAAAGAATTAAAAAGATCAGGAGAAAATAACCTTGAGGGACAAAGCAAACAATGGCTTTCGTTGTCACATTGTTTTTAATGTCCTCAATCAGTTTTACAGAGCATGTGGCTCCTGGAAAATGGAAGATTATGTATCAACAGTTACTGTAAAAATGTCAGAGACTTAATTGCTAAACCGTAACTGAATGTAAATGTCGGTGTTTTTGTGAGTTTGTTAATATTTTACAGTATTATTACTCAATTTCAACATCTTTTTCTTGACTCATTGTTTAATTGGACTTACAAAAGCTAACACATTTTTACACAAACTTGCATTCAAAATACAAAATAACAGATTTTAAGATTCATAAGAAACTCTTATGAATTTATTGCATAATGCATACTGTTTTGCATACTAAAAGTAGTATGACGTATACAGTATATACTGCACAGTATGCAGTACGCTATTCCATTCTGAATACTAGCCAAGAACAGCCCAGCCTATCTATTAAAATTACATGCAATCTGTTCAATCAGAGACCTTTCAATGAACTCTGGATTACTAAGCGCAGGATTATACCAAATCTGTTTTGGGAAAGCTCATGCGTTTCTTAGATATATCTCTTCAGAGAAACTGAGATTGTGGGATTGTTGATGAAAGTGTATAAGGCCCACTCACCAGTTAAACTCGCTGTAGTCATTATGAGCCTCCCACCAGAAGTAAAGCCACACCAGTAACAAGGAGAAAGTGCAGAAGAGAATGAAGGACCACAAACACTCCCACTGGAACAAAGAAACACAACAAACAAATACAAATAGTTTAAATAGGAGTTCAAATAAATCTGTTACATAACCTGTGTCTATCAGCATCAGTATTATTAAATGGGTTGGTGCCAGCATGAATTAATACAGTCACTGTGAGAAACTGTGCCAAAAGATAATCTCGAGAACAAATATTTCAAAATAATGTCAAAGCTGTTTAAAAATTGAGTAAAATTGAATATAGTTCTCATAGTGCCTCAGGACATGACTGCATACGCACATTAAACTCAGTTAATATGAATAGAGCTGCTTCAATAGTGAGACCTGCCTTCATCACAGATTCATTAGCGAAACATTAGTTCTGCTCTCTGCAGGGTACATGAAAGGACCTTTCTGTTGTCCAAATTCAGCTCTCACTTTCTCAACTAAGAGAAGCATCAAAATGCACAGGAAATGCAAACACTAAATTTACTTCAAATTTGCAATAATTAAAGAAAAGGTTTCCCCAAAAATAAAAATTTTCTATAATTTAGTAACCTTCATGCCATCCAAGATTTAGATTAGTTTGTTTCTTCATCAGAACATATTTTGAGAAATGTAGGAATATGTAGCAAGTAATTCACAAGATGTTAATTGATAGACTGGAGTCATGTGGATTACCTGTGGAATATTGTGATGTTTTTTATCCAGCTGTTTAGACTCTCATTCTGACGGCACCCATTCACTGAAGAGGATCCATTGATGAACAAGTGATGTAATGCTAAATTTCTCCAAATCTGTTCTTGGATGGGCCTGAGAGTGAGTACATTTTAAGCAAATTTGGTAAGATCATTTAGTACCATGTAACCCTTGTAGATGCAGCCACAATGCTATTTGTTCTCCAGTTAAAATTTTCCAGTGGATAAAACTCTATCTAATAGCATTTCTCACACATAGACAGTCAAGTATTCAAGAATACCTTCTTTGAGTTAGAGTTCCATTTTCAGCATATTACTGGCACTTCCCACACATTTTGTTTGCACATATACACCCCTGGCACAGCCAACCTCTTAACAATAACCAATGTACCATGAATAATGGCCACACTTAAAATATCACAATGCTCACAGATGACCAACTCTAATTCCTGCACATGATTTGCTTTTAAAATAAAATATATATTTTATATCAAATAAAATATATTAATATTAAAATTCTGATTACTCCTGTTTACATGAAGAAATGTACTGTTCTCACTGCAAAATAAAGAACATGACGACCTACAGCTCTTATTTAAAAAAAATATAAAATTAAACAAAATCAAATCAAACCAAATAAAAATCAGTGGAGACACAAAGTACTCATATTGTCAATCTTCTTCCTCATCACTAAGAAACCAGTCTGTCATGATGAGGGAGCAGGGAAATGAAAACAGTTTTGTTCAGAAAAGAATGATCCGCTTGGCTCACAAAAAGCAGTTAGAAAGCATGTATTAATTCCTAAGCCCCATCATCCAAAAACACCTAAATATAGATGGATAAAGAGGATTATGGGTAATTCTGAGCAGAAAAATTATACACACAAACGCTGCTAAAGCTGAGATCTCCCACCAGCATTACAGACTGTCTGAATGCACCAAATCAATATCACACCATAAAACAGGTCAAATGTAAAATGCAGTATTGTTTTTCCAAATGATTTTTCCAACGAGTTTAAAAATGGCACCAGACTGAGAACAACAGAAATGTTCAGCACTGACTGTCATTGCCACAATAGTATAGTGTTGGTGGCTGCAGTAGAGTAGAGTGGTTGAAAGAGTGTTGCTATGCAGATATTAAGGTACTTATTACTTATTACTAAAAGATTAGCTTTTAGCATGTTGCTAAGGTGTTCTGAGTGGTTGCTAGGTAATTTAGCCCCAAGTTATGACATGGCTCAGGTCCCTCATACAATGTAAGTAGAGATGTACCTATATTTAATTTCTGTCTGATACCAATAAGACAAGAATTATTTTCATGTTATGGCTGATAACCAATAAATAGCCAATATTAAAATTCCATAGATTTCACATAAATTCAAATGATTAAACACTAACACTAAAAACTAAAAACACAAGTTAATTTAGGCATCACAACAAATTATATTTAACAAATAGATATTTCTTTTGAAATTTTTGCTAAAGATTGCATAGTGTTATTAAATTATTAGTGTTTTTAAGATCTACTTTAAGTGAGCATTAACAGGTAAGGCAAAGGTAAATCTACTTTTAAAAATTGTGGAATTTAGCATAACAATATTGACCAATTCAGATTTCTAAGCATAGGGTTTTTTCAATAGTCATAAAGCAAATTTAAAATAATAAATCAGATAATTTCAAAAAAACTAAAAACACCTCTCCTCAACATGCATCATTCATTATGGGACAAATTTTAAGTTTACTACTTAAGTAATTCATGGCCTGATTTATCCTTCATAACCTTGAACACACAACCTGAACGAGGCAACAATAGTTCAGTGTATGAATTGATAAACACGGCTGTGTTTTTGGCACTCATGTAGTTGTCACAGCTGAACAGATTGCCATGACATCATCAGGGCCAATGAGCAACAAGCAGCATACATCTTAACAGGAGGGGTTCAGAGCAGTGCTGGGCAGCAAATTGTGTTTCCTCTAAATGAGAATATTATCTCATCATTCAGCCTCAAAAAGCTTATTTTCAAAAGCCTTGTTTCATTCTGTCCTGCTGATCTGAGATGGCAGCACCACTCCACCACAAAGTACCAAAGTAAACTCACTTTTCCAACTATTGCCTGAGGGGAGAGTTGAATTTGTATTGTGTGTCTATCTATGACAGCGTATACAACTGTCTGAGCCTTGAACATTTCATTGCAACAATCATAGAGTTACGTCAGGCACAGAAACCCTTCTATGCAGAAAATAAAAGTAACAATTCCCTTTAAAACTATCCCAGCAAAGCTTTGCACGGCACATTTGTTTTAACACTGTAAAGACTCTTGCTAATTGGTTATGGTGGAGTGAAATGGCATGGTTACAGTGGCTGCCTTTAATTATCTTCATTAAAGGGGTCATATGATGCGATTTCAATTTTTCCTTTCTCTTTGGAGTGTTACAAGCTCTTGGTGCATAAAGAAGATCTGTAAAGTTGCAAAGACTAAAGTCTCAAATCCAAAGAGATATTCTTTATAAAAGTTAAGACTTGTCCATGCCCTCCTAAAACGCCTCATTTAAACACGCCCCCACATGTCTACGTCACTGTGTGGGAAGATTTGCATAACACCACCCAAATGTTCACGCAAAGAAAGAAGGCGTAACTTTTATTCTCGCTGTAGTATTGTTGCCGCCGCCGCCATGTTGTGGATATGCTGTGTGTTTCATTGTGAAAGCGAAACTACTTTGTTTGGCCTTCCAAAAGAGGACGATATCCGCTTTGTCATGCCTAGAGCTGATCCGTGCTGGTCGCTGAGGAAAAACATCAACTTCGCGCTGTCAATCGCCGGATCGGCTTTCACCATGGATGAAGCAGAGTCCAGCCCGGGGTCGTCACATGTGGTTGCCGCAAGCCTCCTTTGTCGAATCCGCTGGGCGCCGCTCACTCAAGCAGCACCGTTGTGTTTCATTGTGAAAGCGAAACTACTTTGTTTGGCCTTCCAAAAGAGGACATAATGTTTCTATAAAGTGGGGCAGTTCCAACTTTGAAAGGACAGTCTGGCGCTTCTGACTCACAGCCTGTAAGTAAGTTTTTTATATTTAAAGAATTTGCCACTGACTATTCAAACGCCAGTTTGAGCAGTGTAGAGTAGCGCTTATTGTTTGTCATTTCTCCGATCACAAATGCAGACATGGTTTTATGTTAACGCAGCGCGATGCAACACAATGCGTAAAAACACAGTATAAGTCATTATAATCAGTAATTATGTCCCCACTGGATGCAACAAATGCCTCGTTTGTAATGGGTTTTATTGGCTTTGTCTCATTGCGCCGGGACACATGGAAACCATAGACTGTATGATGGAAACACAGTATGGTAAGGGGCGTAACATTTCTGTCACACGCTTGAGGTATTCAGCCAATCACAAGCACTGGATAGCTGGCCAATCAGAGCACACCTCGCTTTTCAGACCGATGAGCTTTGTAAAAATCGACGCGTTTCAGAAAGGCGGGGCATAGAGAAGAAACAATAATGTAGATTATGTGGAAAATGTGTTTTTTTAACCTTAAACCGCATAAACACATTGCATTACACCAAATACACAAAATAATGTTCTTTTTAGCAACATCATATGACCCCTTTAAGTCATATGGCTTAACAGGCTTATCTGATGCTGAAATATGGGCATAATAATATCTCAGGCTAAGATCTGCCAAGCACTGGCTGCAATTATGAAAATTAACCAACAGATTTTTTAGCGTTTCCTGAACAAACAACCAAGCCAAGATGAACCAATGCCCAAAAACAAGACAGATAGAAAGCAAGAAACAGCAAAAAGCAGCTTTTCCTTGGAGTGCATTGACTCTGACGCCCCGGAATCATATAATTTATTCATACAGTAAGTATTTGCCGCACACAACTGCTCCCTTGAGGCACCAACTGTAGTTCAAAATCCCACTGACTGCTAAATATCTATTCTACAGAGGCAAAGGGCAAAGAACACGGGGAGGCTGGCTACCCGATGTGAGAGAGTGAAGGAGAAGCAGTAGGTGGAAGTGAGTGGATTGAAAAATAGAAGTGGAAAAGATAGGGGAGTAGCTGAACAACATCTTTTCATAACAGTCCCTCAGTGGTAAATTCCATCCGTAAGCAAGGTGCAAAATCAGGTTCTTTTCTACACAGTGGACTGACCTGGTCTGGAACAGATGTCAAGGAATCCATTAACAGGACTGTTTAAAGAAAAGATATGCGTTTTATTCATAGAGTGATTATTATACTGGTGTATAGCAGCACCTTTCGACATGTGACTCAAAAAACTAGACTTCACAACTGAAAATAAAATGTCATTGGAGGTAAAATATAGGTCAGGTGGAATTAAATTGTGGGAGTATAATAAGGTCTATGCAAAAATGACCTTTAGTAATCCATGTGGATTCAATTTAACACTACTAGTGCTTAAAGCTTCACGGGTTACTCAGATCATTTCTACTGAATAGACCAGTTGTAGTAGTGGAAGAGGTGTGATGTACAGTACATTTTCACTATAGTGTTGGCATTTACATAAGGGTATTTTTGGTCCTGAAAATAGTTCACTACAGCTCGACAATGCCTGAGGGTTGCAGCCAGAAATGCTGGATGTCTAAATGAAAACGCTGTGAACATGACTAACTTCCACTTGAAATAACACGTTTATTTCTATTCAAAGTGTTCCATTGATGTTAATTGTTATGTAAAATCACTGTGGATCAATAATGTGTTGGCCGCCACAAAGATAACTTTTATAAGCTGCCTTGCAAATATGGAAAAAAAATAAAATAAAAATCACAAAATGGAATATGTACTTTAAACATGGAACAACATGAATGACAAAGAACTAAATGGCAGATGCACATAAATCTCTATTGAAAAGCACTCAATAACCAAGATCTCTGTAAATTAATACTTAAAGGGATGGTTCACCCCAAAATGAAAATTTTTACTCACCTTCATGTCATTCCAAACCTGTTTTACTTTTTTCTTCTGAAGAACATAAAAATTTATGAAAATGTCATTTTGAATAATGTCTCCGTGTCCATACAATAAAAGTCAGTAGGGTCCAAAACAACAGAATTGACCATTTTAAATTAACTATACCTTTAACATCTTTCTTTTTCTCCAATGTGAAATAAGCGTAACCTAATAATCTCCATGCTGACAGATTAAATCTGACAAGAACCTGCATTGTAGGTCACCTTGTAGGAAATGCTTACCCTAGATAACATACCCATAGATAAATTCATCAAAGCCATTTAAGAATGCTGCTCTGATCTGTAAACACGAGCCCTGAATGACTGCAACATGGAGAGCATTGCAGTGAACAGATTACTATGTGCAATACAGCGTCTAGGGAACAGAATGTAATCACAGACATAATCTGTATTCCTGAGGGATGAAAAGTGTTTAAGAGCCCCAGTTTGCTGCTGATGCTGTCTAAAGATGCATGTACATGTCTGTGAGTTTCTTCCAATCGACTGGAAATCACAGTCTTCAGCCCAAGGGAAAACGCTGATTGGTTGGGTGGCCTCTGGCTGAGTCTGTGGCGGTTTTGTACCTGCTGTAAGCGGGTACACGGGTAGAGTCACCATCTGTCATTGCACATCATGTCTCTGTTGACACTGCCCTCAGTACCGACTGGAAGAGGAGAACGTTTTAACATACAAAAGTGTTCACCAGACTAAGAGGTATCTGAACTTTGCTTACCAAGTGTTTGCCTAGTGAGGTGTTAAAAGGGATATTTTGCCCAAAAATGAAATCTCTGTCATCATTTACTCACATTGTTTTAAACCTGATGACTTTCTTTTGCTTATGGAATGCAATTTGAAGAATGCTCCTAACCAAACAGTTCTGGTGACCATTGACTTCCATAGGGACCAAAAAAAAAAGAGACAATTCTAAATATCTTCTTTTATGTTCCACAGAAGAACATAACATAAACATGAGTAATTGATGAGTAATTGATGACAAAATAAAAATGTTTGGGTGAACAACCCCTTTAAAATGGTATTTTTAGGGATGCACCAAAAGCTTGGCTGTTACTGTCAGAAAACATGAACAGAAACTGTAAATTCATCTGACTGGATAAAAATTAAGAAAACGCAGCATGATTGTGAAATTATCCAGGTTTAAATCACATTTAACATAATCAATGAATGGTTTACCATCATCACTGTCATATGTATAACTACATATGTATAACTTACTATGGTTATGTTTATAGAGAAATTTGTTATGAAAGAGATTAACAACCACATTCTATAAACAGTGACTAACAACCACATTTTAAGAGTGATTTCAGTTAATGTGAGCCATATGAATGGAAGCAAAGTCAACTAGTTGCCTGTTGTGTCACTGACGCATGTGTACCACACATTGTGAGTATATCTTTACTGTCAATCACTAATGTTAGAGCTGTCAACCTCTCTCAGATGAAAAATTAGAGAAAAGAAGGGAACTGTGTAGAGTGTTTGTGTAGATCCTGAGAGCTTTTGGCAGCATCCGAGATGATAAAATCAGCTGTTAAATACTATTATTTTGAACTTTCCATTCATCAAAGAAAAAATGCATAACAAAAATATTAAGCAGTGCAACTGTTTTCGAATGTGATAAATAAATGTAAAACAGTTATTTCTAATGATATTTCACAATACTGCAGTTTTTAGAGTATTTTTGTATTAAAATAAACACAGCCTTTCGAAAACATTTTTTAAAATGTTAAACTTTTCAACAGTACTGTCTATAATTGACCACAGTTATTCCACTGCTGCTGGTATTGTGTTTTGTGAGCTATTGGTTTGCATAGACCAAGCAGGGGCCCGTGGGAGAAAAGGACACTCCCATTCACGTGCCCTTTGTGTTGGGATACGTAAATGGAAAAACTCTCAATTATTACTGAGGAGGGATCTCTTTTCAGTGGAGCAAAGCTTACAGCTTAAACAGGAGACGATCACACATTTCTCTCTCACACACGCTTACCAGACACAAAGACAAGCTTCGTTTAGAATAATTCAACAGAACTAGTCATATTAGACCACTGTACACCATGTTCTTTTGGGGTTAATCCACAAAGCCTTTGTGTTGAGTTTGAAATGCCAGACGGAATCTCTCCGCTCTAATGATTCCACAGATTGAGTCTGGAATCATGAAATATGGATGCGCTTTGCATCATCCCTGGTCTCACAGCTCAGATTTTAGTGTGTCATATGAGGGCGAGACCTGGACAATGAAACGATCAACTGTGGCAGAATGGGACAAAGGTCAAATTTTTATGTATGAGTAAAGACAGCATATCCTGCTTCATTTAAAAGTGACAGGAAGTTAGCTGTATTCATTGAGAATTGACACCACAGTGCATTCTGGTCCGGGTATCTCTCTCTCTCTCTCTCTCTCTCTCACTCACAGACAGCTGAACTGGCTGTTTCTGTGGACAGGGTCAGGCCTCCCACTGCGGACAGTCAAGACTGAGCTGAAATCGCTGACAGCACAGTACAAGCAGCTGAGAGCCAGAGAACAACAGGAAACCAGGGCAATGGCTTAGTCTTCTTTTGTGGAATTAAAATGGAAATGTTATATATCCGTTATGGCTCATTTTATTATAATAGGCATTGATCCAACTGCCCACTGATTGTAGATATGTGATGCATATCTCCATATGGTTGACTCACACTGTTCTGAATCTGAAAAGGGTAAAAAAGCAAGCCCATAGCCCTATCATGGGCATGGTACCATGGAAGGCCAATGGTTTCGAATGGAAATGGAACTTTGATATACAATAGAAAGAGATGATTATCACATGCAATCATCATGGTATTCACTTTAAGGCACTTGAATACCATGGAAGAACAAACATATAGTGGGTATAGAAGAGAATCAACTCCCTATAAAATAATCACATTTTGTTGCTTTGCAGCCTGAAATGAAGACGGACACAGAGGTGGTGTACTCTTACGTGGCCAGGGTGTGTACACACAGAATCACCATCTGCAACGATTTGGCTGTCTTGTCGTCGCCACTGGAGCGATAGGGTGACCAAGTAAAAGATATAACACCGACATGTCAGAAAAAAAATAAAAAAACAATCACAGAGTTCGAAAAAGGATCAACTGTGATCAGCTGTGGTCATTTCGATTAGCTCAGCATGAAAAGAGCTTCCCTGGAGCATTTCAGTCCTTGGTAGAGCAACTGAAGCAAACAATCAACTATGGGTGGAAAGGCACTGTCTAAACATCTCCGGGATAAAGTTGTGGACAGGAGATGGATACAAAAAAATTTCAAAGGCTTTATCAATGCCTAGAAGCACAGTGAAGTCTATTATTAAGAAGTGGAAGGTATTTGTTACAACACAGACCCTCCCTGGATCGGGACGTCGCTCCAAACTGGATGAAAGAGCCAGGAGGAAACTGGTCAGAGAAGATACCAAGAGGCCTACAGCAACTCTGAAGCAGTTACAGAAATGTATTGCAAAGAGTGGTCATTGTGTGCATGTGCCAACAATATCACAAATTCTCCACAAATGTGGCTTGTATGGGAGGGTTGCAAGAAAAAAGCCACTCCTCAAGAACGGCCACATGCAATCACGACTGATCTTTACCAAAACGCAGCTTGATGATTCTGAGGCAGATGAGACTAAAACTGAATTATTTGGCCTCAACACCAAACAATATGTCTGGCAGAAATCTAATAAAGCTCACCATCCAAATAAACACTATTCTACAGTAAAGACAGTGGTTCCTAAACTTTTTCTGCCGGGCCCCCCTTTTGTAGAGAAAAATGGGAACCACTGCAGTAAAGCATGGAGGTGGTAACAACCTGTTATGGGGTGTTTTTCTGCAGCAGGGACTGGAGCACTTGTCAGGATAGAAGGCAAAATACCGTCAAATTCTTGAGGAAAATCTGTTGCCCACTGCCAGAAAGTTGTCAATGGGAAGAAGGTTTACCTTCCAACATGACGAAGACCCAAAGCACACAGCAAATCTGAGCACACAGTGATTGAAGGAGAAAAAGCTGAATGTTCTTGCATGGCCTAGTCAGAGCCCAGACCTAAACCCCACTGAAAATCTGTGGAATGACTGTCACAAACCATCAAAGTACTGAACTTGTAGCAGTTCATGACAACAAAGGAATTATATATATATTATATATATATATATTTATATAAGTGTTTTTTAAAAAGCTTTACAATTATATTACTTACAATTAAAAAAACATGCAATTTAAAATACATTAAAATATTTTTTATGTAAGAGAAGGTTGCCAGGCTATTGATATGCAGTTGCTAAGATGTTTTGAGGGGGGGGGATTTAGCATGTTTCTATGCTTAGCATATTTGAACATGTTGCAACATGCTAGGTTGTTCTGGGTGGTTGCTTATCAAATTTGTGGTCCATATTGTAGTCCATAAAAAGCTAAATCTATGTGATTCTTTCACCCATTTTATTGTCTGCCTAGCAAAAATATTTTTTACTCCGATCCACTGGAATAGTTCCTGCGTGATTTGAAGTAATATACTTAAAAATGTTTTAAAAAGTTTGCAAATGATTATCAAACTTACTCCCACAGATTCTTTAGAAACTGATGTAGTTTCCCAGGTGTTGTGTGACAGTCCTCCTTTCATTATCGACATGCATCTGTACTGATAAGCCTCCAACTTTATCTTGGTTTCTCTGACAACCATCTCTCCAGCTCTTCTCAGCAACATGACCACGGTCAAAATCTGTGTCACTAATTTTCAACACAAAGTCTTCTCCTTTCGCTTGTGCTCTCATCTTACAGCCTGATTCTCTGACAAGCAATTGTGTCCCAACTCTCTTCTCCCACAGGGACCTTTACAGAGTACACATCTGAAAACAGTAATGCTCAAAGGCAAAACTCTCTCTGAAGGAAAGTAAACATTAACAAATGCATTTTCAAGGACTTTTAAGGGATATCTGATTAGCATAATTAAAAAAACACTGAATGAAAAGACAGGCCTATAGGTTTTCCACTAACACTTCTATGTTTCTGAGCAACTGCAACTCTTTGGCTAAAAAAATGTTTATTAGCCTTACACTTACAGTGGCAAATGAAAGGGTACATACAACATGAAAGGGCACACATTCCCATAACACAGATAAATCTACAGCTGCTGTGCTAGCTACATATTCCACTAATGTAAAAGTTAAACAGACCTGCAATATTTTGATTAAAGCCTTCATTTACTAAAGCAGAACATCCCCCTCATGGACTCTTGGCCTTGCTCACTGCATTAGGCAATGAGGATAATACCATTTGTTGGCAGTCTGGAGACGGCTCTTTCAAAACCCATAAATAACATCACAATTCCTCTGATGCTCAGCGCATGTCCTTTAATTAAATGCAGGGAAGCAGCATCCTAGACAAAATGTACTTTTATGCATAAAAGACTGATCGCTACTTACTCATACTTGATTCTATTAAAGCAGATGAGAGCAAACCCCAATCAAAAGACCCTTGAACAAAAGGACTGTGAATAATATGATTCCTAATTAGATGTTTGTAACACCTATGACTAATATCTGTTTGCTGATGTTAATCAATCTCTAGAACATCATTTAATATAGTAAAATCAGCAATGAAATGCTTTCTCACTTTTATGTTTCATTACTGAATAAGGTCTGGTTATTTGATGTATACAGTGCAAATGTTCACATCTTCAGCTGACCTCTTAATGACCTGGAGTTTCTTAATAAGCTTGTGTTCTCATATTGATACTACATCATCTATGTCTATGCACAAAACAAAGATAATGATAGACGTGTAATGATAGACTGAAAGAACACAAGGAAACACAGAGTTCACGATTAGCTAATGAATTTTTTTCATCTGTGACCCTTGACTAACTTAAACGTTGATCTTCTCAAAAAAGTTTTCTTGGAAACTATGACTCAACATGTGACCTGATTAATTTCTAATCCTAGTTAACCTACACTTTTAAAAATGGTTCCAAAAAAATGGTTTTAATAGCGATGCAATAGAAGAACCATTGTGGTTTTCCCAAAGAACCTTCCTGTGAAAAATTTTTTTCTTAATGTGAACGATATTTTAATAATTGGAAGAACCTTCCATTATAAAGAACCATAAGAACCATGAATAACTTTTATAATGAACCATCAAAGCCAATAAAGAACCCTTTATTTTTAAGAGTGTATTATACTTTTAAAACCATCTGCATATGTATAGGTTGTTACTTAAATGTTTTCTAAAGGACTGCGTAGGTGGTTCAGCATAGTCTGATTCGCAAAAGAATCACTTATGTGATTCTGACTCTTTTGAGTCAGTTCTTTTAAACAAATCAGTTCAAATGACTCTTTATTGGGTTTGAATCAGTCTTCTAAAATTAAGATCATTATGAAATAACTAAGAATCAGAAAAGTCAACGTTTGCTTGTTTGAATCATTACAGTTTTTTTGGGGCAGTGTGAACCTGCCTTAAATAATGTTCATGAAAATCTGTCGAAACACTTCACCACATCAAAACTGTTCCCATAAACACTCAGGTCAAATAACATATGTGTGATGAACTAAAATGTGACATCTAAAATATTAGCTGTGGGATTTGAGCTGTAATAAAGTCCAGATGGCTTGGCGACGGGATAACTCACCTTGGTGGTGTCATCATGTGACCGCTGGTAGCGTTTCCAGCGGCATCCGTAGATCCCGGTTAGACATGACAAACACAGCTGTCTCTCATAGACCTGTAATGGTTGGTGCTTCACCATGCTCCTTCAATCCAGACTCCAACCCGCTTCACTATCATCCCATTGACTGCCAAGAACTCTAGAAAGACACACACAGAGCACTGCATAAAACAACAGCAGATTAGCATTAGCACTATGCGACACTTCAAATGGCTGACACATCCATAAATCTTATGAGGGGAGGAGTGGAGAACTATGAGCCTATGTCCAACATTGTCACTGCTCAATGCCATTCCAGATCCTCTAAACATTGTAGATTCATAATTCCTAAAACTGACCGTTCAGTTTCACAATTTATGCTCAAACTGTGGTTATCAATGTTGAATCCACTGTTCAAAAGTTTGGAGCCAGTCTCATTAGATGACAGTTGTTTATTTAAAGAAATTAATAATTTTATTCAGCAAGAATGCATTAAATTGATCAGACATTTATACTGTTACAAAAGATTTCTATTCCAAATAGATGATGTTCTTTTAAACAGGGTTCCCACACCTTTGTTAACTTAAAATTCAAGGACCTTTCAAGGATTTTTCCCGTTCTAATACCTTCCAAGACTTAATGTGGGGACACATTTCAAGAGAGATCAAGGTTACACCATGTTAACTTGTAAGATACATTGTTACAGTTTTCATGTGTCAAACAACTATGCAACTATTTTTTTTTTTTGCATTTATTTTTGGCCATATGACAGAGATCTGTTTTGCATAAAACTGAAGAAAATTCGGTACATCCTACACTGTATTCTAAAATGATCTGATTGGATTTTATTGAAAAGAGCTTAGGCAAATGTAACCAGAAGTTTTAAGATATATGAATATGCTTTTAAGTTTTTCTTGCCTCATGGGTTAACATTATCTTAACAAGCAAAGCAATTGAACATTAATTTCACGGTGTGTCTATGAAACGTTAAGGTACCACTGTAGTAGTTTCATGCGGCGTGAACGTCATGGCAACGTACAACTATGGCAAGCCAAAAGAGTCAGAATTACGCTATAGATAAATCGCATTTACATACAAAATGCTGTTTTTTCCGGCATTTAAAACAGCATTAGCACCATCAAATATGCCGTCCTGATAGCAGACGCCATAAAAACCATGCATAAACGGTAAAAAACGCAGTATTTAACGGTATAAATTTAATTCTGACTCTTTTGTCTTGCCATATACAACACAAAGTATCTCACGCGGGAAACAATTAACATAACGCGTAAAATGCGCGTAACTAACGTAAATCAAGCAAGCTAGTATGCATAGGCCACGAAGTGTTGGCGAAATAACACATTAGCAAACCAGAGGGAATAATATGGATTTTTTTCCAGAAAAATTCTTGCACAAAATAAATTCAAGCACTTTCAAGGACCTGTATCTATGTATGTTTATTTTCAAAAAATTTCCAGGGCCTTGACATTTTTTTTTCAGATACACAAACTATTCAAGTATTTCAAGGACCCATGGGAACCCTGTTTAAACTTTCTATTCATCAAAGAATAATGAAAAAACATATAATGGTTTCCACATAAGTAAGCAGATCAACAATGATAATAATACATGTTTCTTGAGCAGCAAATCAGCATAGAATGATATCTGAAGGATTGTGTTATACTGAAAACTAGAGTAATGGCTGCTGAAAATTAAGCTTTTCTATCACAGGAATAAATTACATTTTAAAATACATTAAAATAGAAAACAATTATTTTAAATTGTAATATTTCACATTATTAGTTTTTACTACATTTATTATTTAAAAATGCAGCCTGCGTGAGCATAAGAGACTACTTTTTGTCTGTGGATCCCATCAACACCTGAAAACTGCCAGTGTATCAGTAGTGGACCCTCAACCGTCCTCGCGTTCATGTGTGTCAGTCACCAGATCGGCACAGTGTCTGTAGTAATCATCACTGAATTGCCCAAGAGAATAAATTCACATTCTTGCAGCCTCAGCTCAGAGATTTTCCCCTACTTATAAGTTTCTGTGAGCGAGGGACTAAGCCTCTGGGACCCTTATCAGGGAAGACAGGAAGGCCCTGGCATCAGCCAAAACACTGTCATCTAATGAGACAGCTTTTCATTTGCACAAATCCAAACACTGTGGAAAAGCTGACAGAGAAGTGCTTTCAGTGTTGTCTATTGTTGGATTTCTGCTACAAATCTGTTCTTAAAAAGTTTTATGTTTAAGAAATTATGTTCATACTACTGTTCAAGAAAGAAAGAAAGAAAGAAAGAAAGATCACAGGAATAAATTACATTTCAAAAATAGAAACTAAAAACAAAAAACAGTTAGTCTGTAAAAAATATTTCACATAATTACTGGTGTCTCTGTATTCTTAATCAAATAAATTCAGCCATGGTGAGCACAAGACTTAAAAGACCTACCAACCCCAATCTTTTGAGTGGTAATGTATATTTTCGGAAAGTTAAATGAAAACCTATTAGGATTGCAAAAATATGACATAGGCTGATCTAGACAGAAATAAAGTTAATGGAAACAAGTCGCGTTGAAAAAATCCACAAGCAAATTATCCAAATTAATCTCCAGGCTGCCTCTCATGAGGGCTCCCGTATTTATAAGCATGGCACATCATATCTCTGAATACCTCCTTTGCTTATCTGATAAATGAATCATTGCCGAGTGCACCCAAACAGTAATCAGGGACATCAGGGAGAGAATAGAGACCACCAGCAGTCTTTTATGGGCACTGCACTGGTGGGAGGCCGTATCCGACATTTAGAGGACCCAACAGAGCAATGAGAGTTAGTTTATATCACCAAGGTCTCATGTGAATGTCCACTTCAAAAGTAACCTAAAGGCTTATGGAAAATAATAGCAGAGACTCTTCTATTGATTAGCTGAACATAACAGGCAACACCAGAGGTCACATCACCTCATTTCAACAGTGATGAACCTGCAAAGGGCTAAGGCTGAAGGTTAGGGGACGTGATGTTGTACTACCATCAGATAATCTGCTTTAGAAAAAAACAATCCATGTCCTTGGAATTGAATATGAAAATCTGTATTAAAAAGCTCAGCTTTTACAAGCCAGACTGAATCACGCTCTTTCAAGGGTGTGTTATATGAAGTACATGACTTCTTACATAACCAAAATTAGCTTCAATCAGCTTGTGTTTCTGTAAATTAGCTGTCAGTGTTTGTTAATTGCAAAGAAAGCAATTATTCTTGCACTCACATGAAGAGAAGAGAATCCATTTTGGAGAACTGCTGAATAATTAAGCATATTTACTGTGCGTGTGGCAGTTTTAGAAGGGGAACGGTAATCTATAGAGCAGGTGGGATAATTATAGGGTTAATTTGATCTGGTCATGCTAGACATGAAAGATTTCTTACACCAACTTTTTAAATTTTTAATGTTTGCATGCCAGGAATATCTATGTAAATAAGAATAAATCATCATGTATTCATTAATTAATATCATCCAAACATTAAATGGCACAATAAATGAACACAGGAGGTTAAAATAATTAGGATAAGTCACTGTTGTTATGAACTAGTGATGAAATGCAGCCGTCAGCTGTTCCTTGTCTCAACAGAACTCTCAGAAAAGGAAAACATGCTATTACACAAGACCACGGTGAAGTCACATTGCAATACAAAACTCTACAGTCTCCTTAAATATATCAACGTTTTGCTGGGTCACCAGTTCTTTTAATTATCAGTTGAAAGGGAGAAGGTAAACACGGCTAAGCACTTGGGAAGAAAAAATATTCACTTTTAGACACTGTCAGCGGAATTGTGCATGGATTTAGAATTTACCCTATGATCTCTACCGGAATTCTCAGAAAATAAAAGCACATACATAAAATGAAAATGTCTTCAAATATGGCACAAAGTTACACAGTTTCAGTCGACTCAATCGATGTGAGAGCAGAAGAAAGGACTCTGTTAGCCATCGAGTAAGAGTGTTCCAGTAGTGACTTCTGTACCTATTTTTAGCGGCTCTGAACTGGGGTGAGCGTTTGTACGGAAAATATTCTCTTTTTCTGAGTTACCACTTCTGTAGTCCTATGAGGTGCCCCGCAGCCGAGAGTAACCCAAGCGGAAAGAAGAGTACGGAACGCAGACGTTATGGACGCGGATACTGCAGGGTACGAACAAATGGGAGAGTAGGAGGAAGAAGACAGGAGCAGAAAGAGCGACTCAGCAAAAAAAAAACAGCATCATTGACAGTTTCAAGAGTCTTAAGGTGTGGTCACATTTGTGAATTTTAGACTAAATTTTGTGGGCAAAAAAAGGTTCCATTGTGTATTGTCAATAGCGAGGAATGCATGATCCGCACATAGAAGTCACTTTGCAAAAAACAAGCAGCACGTGCATGAACCGCCGTAAACAGTGTGCCCCCGGCAAATCATGTGTCCAACTTTAACCTGTGCGAAATATGTTGGGGATCTTCGCCCTCATGTGAAATTCCCATGTAGGTGGATTCTTTTGAAAATGGCTGGATTTCGCCAGCCAAAACTCACTGAACAATGCTAAATTTGACCACACCTATCGGCAGAAAAGGCCTCTGTGAGTCAATTACTAATAGCCTCTAAAAACTATTTACTAGGGGAATCTGCACCGATACGTAATGGTATCGGTATCGGCACGATTACTTGAGCTCCTGTACTCATACTCGTACTGGTTAAAATGCCCGATACCAAACGCCGATACCACACACCATGTGATGAGTGCCATATTCAGAAAAAGAAACACAGACAACAGAACAACAGAAAGGAGTTAAGGATGTCAACTATGAAGTATATGTATGCAATGAATATAACGTTAAACATTCAGTATTAACGCCATAAACGCTGATGCGCGAGCTTGTCGAGTGAATATACCTTTCTCACAGACATCACTGGAAAGTTTGTAGTTCGGGCGGATATGTCAAAAACAAGTAAGTAAAACAATGCACAAGTTACTTAAAGTAGGGAGGGAGAGAGAGAGAGACAGACAGACACCCATGAGAGAGCGAAGATAGAGAGCGAGAGAGAGACAGAGAGGCGCGCGAAATTCTGTTGTGTGATCTTTGATGTTCGCTCACTTAGCACACGCATCATTGGATTAAAACTAAATCGTAAAAATAAGACAATTTATATGGGCATTCACTATAAACATTATTTTTTTTAACCTTAGGCATACACGACTTTCTAACGAAAGGGAATCCAGCAGCCTGTGAAATGCGCTAGGCTGTACTGATTCTGCATTCAGACAAATAAGTGCAGCGTTGTGCGTATGTTTTGCTTATTCATGAGTGTTTCTGCATATAGGAGAGGCTTTTGGAATATAAATCGCAGCGTTTAAGATGAAAAAAAACACGACTTCTATTTCTGAAAATATCATAGTTAGGAGATTTATAACGAGTGGTTATTTGCATTATTACAGCAAAGCGCGTGATTGCAGTACTGAGCCGCTGCAAAGGAGCAGCTCTAATGCTATTAAATTACAGATGCTGTACATAGAGCAAAACAATTAACAGTGAAAGTAACAAAAACGTGTAAAATTAATGGGCATAATTAAGTGTGAAAATAACTGAAGGATATACAATCAAACCAAAAATTATTCAAAGTCCAGATATAATTTTTGGATATTTTTTACTAGTGGGTGCAGGACACAGTTAATTTATGTAAAGTGAGGATAGAAAAATAAAGTAAACTGTGACAAATCATACCAAAAAAATTCTTCATACAGTGGACTACCACTAAAACAGATAAAAACTAAAAATTTGGGACCAAAAATTATTCAGACCAAGTTTGGGAAAAAAAATTGAAGTTGAGGTTTGCATGAAGCTGGGTGACAGCATGCCCAGGAGACTACAGGCTGTCATTAAGGCTAAGGGTTGCCCGACTAAGTATTGATAGTTGTGTAAATGCTATCATACTAACAGCTGTCTAATTTTAGGTTCATTGTAATCCATAACATACCTTTCTATCAAAGTTATCGAACAGTATCAAGCTGAATTTGTTCTGACACAGTTTAACTCTGAGTTCTTGTCATATTTTATTACCATTCTAAACTATAGCGAATAAACTGATAACGTGTGAAACGTTGAAGGTGTCTGAATACATTTTGGCTTGACTGTATCTATTTGATAAATTAAGTTAACCAACTAACATTATACATACTCTTTTGGTTTCTGTACCCAATATTTAAAAAATTTACAAATGCAATAAAAATATTGGTATCGGTACTCGGTATCGGCAGATACCAAAAATAAAAGTATCGTATCGGGCGCGCGCGCGTACTGGAAAAAGTGGTGCATCCCTAATATTTACCATATACTTAAGTCAAACTAATGGTCACAATGAGCAAAAGACAAGGGAGTTAGACAGTTTACAGCCTGGTGACAAACTAGGAGGACTCTTCAAACTGATGTGCTACAAATGACCGTCATCGGTCCTTGACAAGTGAAGAGACAATTGCAGAAAATGATAAAAATTGCCTCTTTGCCTTAGGGAAAGGTTTTGTTTTTATTCAGAGGTAAGATGTCAAAGCTGATAGATTTACAGGACAAAGGTGTTGCATTTTTTCATAGGAGGAGACAAATTGCTTTCTTAAACTTTTCTTCACTTGTATCAGGTAAAATATTCCCTTTAAGTAGGGCTGCACGATAAAGCGCATGCGATATTTATCGCACATTTTTTCAGTAAAGCCGGTTCTGTAATCAGCGGTAAATCTCCATCACGTGCGTGCTTTCACATTGAGCAGCAATGTGAAAACCACGTTCATATTCACGCGATTTTTTGCGCAACTCGTCAGTGAACAACGGCTCTGTGTAGTTAATGCTGCTCAATGTGAAAGCACGCACGTGATGGAGATTTACCACTGATTACAGAACCGTCTTTCTGACAAGATGCGCATTAAATATCGCATGCGATTTATTGTGCAGCCCTACCTTTAAGCATATGTTATTCCATCCATCGGAACTGGAACAAATTGCTCCTTAAAGAATATTTCATATAATATACCATGATGAAATATTTGATAATATCAAACACCATTGGTGACTGTTAATGTGAAGAAAATAATATGGGTAGCATGAGGAGCAGGCACGAGACAATAACAAAAACTATTTTACAGTCAACCTGGCATTTAACTAGTCCAAATCATGTATCTAAACAGTCTAAAACACATTGTTTTTATTTTAATACTAAACCATAGCAAGTAAGTGACTAGACGATGCACCATGGACAATGTACTAAACAGAGGGGTTGGAGATAAAAAAGATGATACAGGCCCTGCCATGACCTGACTCATATTAGCAGGTTGTTTATGTCTGACTCCCTCCTAAATGGAAGCGTTCCAATGCTGTGTCAGCGGCACCCCTACTCATTCTCTCTATACTAAAAGATATGTGTCTAGTGACCACCTGTTTGCTCAAAACTGTCAAATACTTTGCACAAGGGCTGAGTTGAAATACTCCCTTACAACGAGGGAGTGAATGTGACCTTACATATTAGACGCTCAGCAACACTTTTTAAAACACTTCAGGCTGGAATTTACAAAGACCACAAACAGTTCGGACTTGACCTCCTCCACAGCACACCTAAATAAACACAGACAGAGTCTGAGTGGTGGAAGACCAGCAGAGCTGCTGCGGCTGGTGGTAAAATAATATTTGGGGTGGTGGAGGTTGTTTCTTGGAATATTGTTGGAGAAACTATTTGCCTATTAAGCAAACTGAAAATGAAGCATTAGCTCTATTTGAACAATGACACATTTTTGTGGTTGTGCAACGCACGCTTCTTCTGCCTATAAAAAGGTTTTATTCTACTTCAAGTTTTTTAACAGCCATACTTCTAAATGATTATTCAAATAAAACTTCCTGGAAGCGCTTGGAATTGATCCAGAATTTAAACGCATACTAAGACCAAGAATTTAGCAACTTCAGGAAAAAAGAGAGAGAAAAATCAAGGACATATGCAGGACATTTAACCTGTGTAACCAGTTAAACCATTTTAAACCACAAAACCATTCAACAACCAGCTTATCTGGCGCCCAACGTGGGGCAAAAGTACATTACAACTAGCGAAAGACTGATATATTGACCAGGATATACTGATCTTTTCATCAGCACATTTTCCATTATTACCCTACTTTTTATATGTTGGTATCAGCATCAGACATTAAAAATATGTATTGGTTAATCGGTAATCAAAACACTGAGAAGTAACTACCTACCGGTAGATCTGACAAAGTTATGTACACTGAACACAAGAGCTTTTTTTTAAATGCTTGGACACTATTTATGGAAAAAAACGGATTAAGTCCAATTAGGCTTATTGTTGGTGACAGAACACTGACAAAAGCTCTATGTTTGATTGATTTCAGACATTGATCTATTTCAGCCAAGGATGCTAGCATGAAAAAATATGTGCCGACAGACCACAGCCCGCTCAGAATGCTAATGAGAATGACAAAATGCTGATGTGGAAATCTGTTATTTCAGAGGAGTCCAAAATGCAGACATAGCAAGTTAGCAACATTATGACTGTGCATTTATGCAGTGTTTTCTAACCTTTTTAAGGCAGCTCATGACACAAACATTCCAATGGAAAATGTTTATGTGACAGCAAAATATGTTGCTTGTGAAGCTCTGGGCCAATAAGTGACACAGATGACACATAAACGACCAAGTCATTTTTTTAAGTCATTACCTCACATCAGATATGAAATGAGCCTGAAGAGAACGCATGGGGATTGTAGTCTACACTGGCACAGAGCAAAAATGTAACCACAATGGAAAGGCTACAATTCTTCATACTGTCAAAAAAACAATGGGCCTCTCTTACCGTAAGTCATAATGTTATATGGTCAGGTCCAATATCATTTGTAAGGGCCGTTAAATAGAGGTATGACTCAAACTACAACATTCCAAATCAAATGCTTTATTGCTCACATGCTAATTTATTATGCAAAATGTTAGTGCAAGTAAAAATTAACTGCATTATTATTATTTATTGATCGGCTTTTCACAATAATGGGATTTTTGCAAAAATAAACTGTAAATTAGATTTAATTCACAGCTCTTTGGAATAGGTTATTCCAAAAACATGGCACAGAGCATCAAATATTTTTTATAATTACTGTTAAACTTTAAATTTCACTGCTCTCCGTTGACAACATACCAATGCTACATTCACATATCACTCTGTAATTTCTAGTCTTTTTTTAGTAGCTAAGCTGGTGGATTGTTGTAATGAAGTACAAAGATCAATAATAAATTATTTCCTTATCACCCTGTCAGGGTTTATTTTGTGATAATGACCATCTGACCATACTTCATTCATTACACGCCATTCCCACTTGTTCCTTATATAAGAACTTAAACGGGAACTGATTTTAAAAGTGGAAAAAGGGTAATTAAATTAGGTGTGTTTTTAATCAGTCTCTGTCATGTAAATTAATTAAAAGGCTGGTTTAGGGACACATGGCAATCAAAAACAAATAAGCAAGTCCTTCATTTCCCTACTGAATGACTAATAGACTGCCATATATACCATGACAGCTATCATAATCATGATAAACCGCTCATGATCGGTGAGCGAGTGTATGAACTGGGTCAAATGTCCGATGAGTTTCCTTTTTCATTTCTCACTCACTGAGGGCTCTGTCCAAGCTCAACAAGCTTCCACAGGCCAAGGAGAGGATCTTCAATGGACAAAAAAAAACCCAGTCACCAGAACGCTGAGCCACGAGCATCTAAAGGAAGACCTTGTTCCGACTGATCAAAGACACTGTAATAGACTTGAGTTAAACATAGCTCCTTTCCTCTATTGTACAAGCTACCTTGAACACAGCCGTTAGATGCTGTCATTTTTCCACTTGATGTCTTTTTAGAAGACACATTCACTGTCAGGACAATACAACCCTCTACATTGCGAGTAAATCACTCGCAAATGCGAATAAATCTTACTCTGGGCGACTAAATTATGTCTAAAATTAGCCATTGGCTAGGGCTGGACAATAATTCAATATCAAATGTATCGCGATATAATTTCTCAATAACGGTGATATGATTTTTAAACACATTTCCGATATTTCGATATTACCAGTTTCCCATACATTGATTTATTTGTGCCGTTTGACTTCGTTGAATAAACATGAGCACTGCTGTCATGGGTTTAGGGTAGAGGATGGAGCGAGGTCCTCATATTGCCGAGAAAGGGTTTGTATTGTTATAAAAAACAAAACGTTACACAACTAACCGTGGGGAAAAACAGCTGGCAAGGCAAGGCAAGGCAAGGCAGGATCTTGACCATCCAGGGATAGGACGTGACGACTGACACAAACCTTTTACAGCACACACTGCAAACACAAGGAGAATACATGGAGAGCAAATGAGGATGGTAATGAGGGAACACATGTGGGACAAATTAACCAATAAACAGGTAACAAGATGGGAGGGGTCAAGACAATTGACATGAGCACATGGCACACCGAATCAAAGACAAAAGCCATGTGCTCACACAAAACAAAACACAAGCACATGGCCAGCAAAACAAATCAAAAGCCATGTGCTAGAACAAAAGACACTAACACGCAGCTAATGAGAAAACTCATGAGCCGCGTGTTCACACAAGACAACAAGGAAAGCACGCGGCTGAACACAAACCGCTTGCTTCACAAAACACAACACACGTGGACAGAAGAGCGCACGGCCGGGCGATCTCGAGACCGCACGCTCCCACAACAGAGTGAACATGGAGCGCGAGTGTCCGGACCGCGACACGAAACCGAAACTCAAGACATTAGTGCCGGGATCTGAACACCACGCTCCAACATGAAACAGTACACGCAGACGAGAGCGCCCGGCTCGAGCACACTCGAAGCCGCACACTCACATGAAAACAATGGCATGACGCGAGTGTCAGGGCTCTGTCATAAAACCATGAATTACACTAGACCGAAGTGACAAAACCCTGACACTAGCCCCCCTCAAAAGGGACACCACCTGGCATCCCTAACGACACAACCAAAACAGAATGAACATGACAAACAAACATGACAAACACAGACGTACTACAGTCACACAACGAAAACTCTACACACTGGGACAGGGGAGGATGGGAAGTGACACATCCATTGCCAGCAGTACAACCCAGAAAGTCTTACAGGAACCAGGGAGGGCGGGCAGTTGTTTAGCCAGTGAGGCTGCAGGCAGATCCAGAATCCTGGGGAGCCAGGCGGACCGGAGAACAGACCAGTATGCTCCGGCATAACAAGAACCTAGTAGCCATGGAGGTTGGGAGGTTGAGCCGGGAGGCTCAGGCAGACCAGAATCCCGGGATTCCCGGCTGGACCCGGGTGAACAGACCATGAGGCTCCGCCCTACAAGAACCCCAGTAGGTCCCCAGGCGGAGCCGGAGGATCTTGGGCGGGTCCGCAGGGCAGGGAGTGGGCGGGGCCGTCAAGGGCAAGAGCCTGGCGGAGGCGGCGGCAGGCAAGGAGCCTGTTCGTGGCCAGGATCTGGTGTTGGCCCGGCAGTGGCAATGAGCTCTGTCGGGGGCCGGCATGGCAAGAGCCTGGGCGGGGCCGGCAGCAAGAACCCTGGGCGGAGCCGGCCGGCAATGGCCTTGGCTGGGGCCGGCATGGCAATGAGCCTGGGCTTAGCCCGGCAGGCAATGGAGCTCGGTCGGGCCGGCGGAGCAAGTGGTATTCCTGTGCTGGCCGTTTGGGCAATGAGCCCGTTCTGGGGCCGGCAGGCATGTCCCGTGCCGTGTCCGGCAGGGCAAGGAGCCTGGGAGTGGTCTGGACAGCCTCCAGCCAGCAACCCGAGCCTCCTGGATGGCCTCCAGGCTCATTGGGATGGGTAAGCCAGTCTCCTACTCCCTCCGATAACGGGACACTGGCCACTTCTCGGTCCACACTCTGGGGCTCATTCCACCCTCGCCGCACGGGACCACTGCAGCCTCTCCGTGCCATCACTTGGGGGTGCTGCATCTTCTTCGGCGCCTCGCTTGCCGCTGCGCTCGTCAGCCACCCTCCGGGGCCCTGCATGCCTCCTCCTCGCCTGCCACAACTGGGGCTGGCAGCCTCATCGGTCACTCTGTAGGTGCACAGGCACCTCTCGCTGCCTCTAGGGGGGGGAGGCAACCCATTCCTCCTCCTCCGTCCCGAAGCGTTTGCACTGCCACTTCATCTGCCACCTCTTGGGGCGCAGCCGCCTCCTTGGCCTTCACTGGGACCGCTGCAGCCTCTCCGTCCATCACTGGGGGCGCTGCAGCTTCTTCGGCCGCTTCCGGGGCCGCTGCAGCTTCTCCGGCCATCACTGGGGGCGCTGCAGCCTCTTCGGCCGTCTCTGGGGGCGCTGCAGATTCCTCGGCAGACGCTGGGGGCGCTGCAGCCTCTTCGGCTCTCTGTGGCTCTACAGCCTCTTCAGCCAGAGGGATCCTCCTGTCGTCTCTGATTCGATGAACCCCTCAACTACAGGTGTTCAACCCTCTCATCCTCCCCAGTTGAGGGGCTCATCCAGGGCGTAGCAGAAGAGGTACTTGAGGGCCGCATCGTTAAACCCCAACCCCTCTGCCGCCCCTCTGAACTCCAGGGCAAACTTCCTCACGTCAGCCCCCTGTTGACAGAGGGAGCTCAAGGTCCTAAATTGGAGCATGCACTGGTAGTGGGGGCTGGAGAGAGTGGAAGCTGGTGGATGGCGCAAACCCTTCTTCCACTGAGTCCTCGTCTTGGTGAGTTCGTACTGTCAAGGTCTCCGGGTAGAGGGATGGAGCGAGGACTCAGTATTGCAGAAAAAAGGGTTTTATTGGTAATAAAAATAAACAAAACGGTAACAAAAACTACCCCGAGGGGGAAAAAAAGGCTGGCAAGGCAAGGCAAGGCAAGACAAGGCAGGATCTGGACACATCCAGGGATAGACGATGACGAACTGATGCACGATTGCAAACACAAGGAGAATAAATGGAGATCAAATGAGGAGGGTAATGAGGGACCAGATGTGGGGTAAATTAACTAATAATCAGGTAACAAGTTGGGAGGGGTCAAGACAATTGACATGAACACATGGCACACCGAATCAAAGACAAAACGCCATGTGCTCACACAAAACAAAAACAAGCACATGGCCAGCAAAACAAAATCACAAGCCATGTGCTAGAACAAAATACACGAACACGCAGCTAATGAGAAAACTCATAAGCCGCGTGTTCCAACAAACGCCAATCAAAGCACGCGGTCGGTGACACAAACCGCGTTCTACAACACACACACACTGTAAGAAGAGCGCACGGCGGGCAACTCGATACCGGCGCTCCCCACAACAGACAGAACTGGAGCCGATTGTCCTGAACCCCGACAACTAACTCGCAAACTCACGACATGATGCCGTGATCTGAACACCACCTCCAACATGAAACCGTACACGCGCGTAGCGTCACCTGGCGCTAGCACACTCGATCCGGCACGCTCACATGAAAACCTGACTGCGCGAGTGTCAGGCTCGAGTCACAAAACCATTATTACACTAACCGAAGTTACAGAACCCGACAACTGCACGTTTCAAAATTAAAATGCAGCGGGTTGTTTTTATATGAATGTATCTTTGAAGGGAACTTTTTCTTCAGAAAAGTTTCCATGGCATTTTCATTTGATCTGATAAAGTAGCATTTATGAGCGGAGCTGCTTTGATTACAGCAGTTACTGGGGAAACTGCTAGTTTTATCTCTCTAAAAGTGCCTCCTGCTGGCAGAGAATGAGTTTTCATTTTAAATAAGCCCGTCTCCAGCAACATTTCCAGTTTTTGTTGTTCAATTTTTTTGTTTTCTGCAGCGTCTCGGAGCACTTTTCATACCCTTTTTTTTTTTTTCTGGCTGAAGCACATTTGTTTCAATTTATAAGAATAATCAGCCTACACTACCATTCAAAAGTTTTTGAACAGTAAGATTTTTAATGTTGTTGTTTTTCTTAAGAATTCTCTTCTGCTCACCAAGACTCCATTTACTGAATCAAAAATACAGCGAAACATAAATGTTGAAATATTTTACTATTTAAAATTGCTTTCTATTTGAATAGTTTTTAAAATGTAATTTATTCCTGTGATGATTGTGCTGAATTTTCAGCAGCCATTACTCCCTTCTTCAGTGTCACATGATCCTTCAGAAAAAATTCTAATATGCTGATTTGCTGATTTATCAATATTTAAAACAGTTGAGTAATTTTTTTTCAGGATTCTTTGATGAATAAAGATCCAAAGATCAGCATTTATCTGAATAAAAATCTTTTGTAACATTACATCTATTCCTTCAGTATAACTTTTTATTATGTTTTAGGAAGATTATAGAAATTAATACTTTTATTGTGCAAGGATGCTTAAAATTGATCAAAAGTTATGATAGATGCTTTATAATGTTACAAAAGACTCTATTTCAAATAATAGTGGTTCAGATCGTATCGAATTATATCTATCGACCGAATTAAGAAATATATTGGATTCATTTTGGCCATATCGTCCCTCCCTACATTGGCTAATAAATTCTTAGATTTTACATGCCAGTATGTGTGTGAGAGGTGTTCAACACAGATTTTCACTTGATAAACACGCTGACTGAGCGCTTGAACGTTTCGCTTAATATTCATGAACCCAGCAGATAATAATAGTTGTAGTAGTATCTTTTAATAATAATTACTATTATCTGTGACCAACAATATCTTAAACACCACCGCCAGTCTTAAGTTCAGTTAAAATGACAAATATGTATTCATTCATGGTTACCAAGTTTTAGTTGTAATCACTAAAGTTATATCATTAAATTGTGCTTAATTGTCATAATATAATGCTTGATTGGCTGAAGTTTAGAGTACACATTCAGTTATTTAAGAAGCTGTTCAATTTTACAATATTAGCTGATTGGGTGAATCGTTGGGTGTGTGTGTGTTTGGTGTGTGTGTGTGTCTACCTACCTTAACCATATTTTGGCCAAATTTGTACGCCAAAAGTGAGGCAAAGCCCTGACAAATCAGCAAAAACCTCAATTTTGTGGTGTCCTCATTTGTTAACTGTTAAAGTGAGTGACATGTGGCCAAGATGTGACCCCTACTTGAATAGTGCTCTGCATTTATCCCTCCCAGTTGCACACACACGCAGTGACCACACCACCGTGAACACACCACCCGTATCAGGTGGCAGCCATTTACGCTGCGGCACCCCGGGAGCAGTTGGGGGTTTCGTTGCCTTGCCTCAGGCACCTCAGTACTTGGTATTGAAGGTGGCAGAGAGCACTGTACATTCACACTCCCCCACCTACATCCCTGGGCCGTTACGAGACTTCGATTTTAAACTCGACTCTCTAACCATATAGACGCACCTCTCTAGAGCCAGTTAGGCACGACATAGACAGGTAAATAAAGTAAACAACGTTTATTTTTACTTTTTCAATTGTAACAATGCAGAAAGTTTTCTGTGAGGGGAGGGGTTAGGGATAGGGGTGGGTTTAGGTTAAAAAGTGTATAACTATCTGTATATAAAAACAATAGACGTCTATGTAATGTCCCCATTTAGACAGCTAAGTAAACGTGTGTGTGTGTGTGTGTGTGTGTGTGTGTGTGTGTGTGTAAAATATTATATCAGTCTGGCGAGTAAACAAAAAAATGTACTAGATTATATTGCCATGGTGTGCATAGAGGGTTGCAATATGACTTTCTTTTTTTTAAAACTGAGAGAAAATTATATACTGGAACTAATTAAAATGGCATAATAAAAAATGAACAGGCAATTACTAGATAATTGTGAACAAGACAAATTTATCTGACAGCTAGTCTCAGAAAGCAAAATTCAGCACCGTAAACTGGAACCAAATAAAAGTGGGCATTATTTAGCAGTTGTGACAAATGACACAAAGCACTTCTCACGGACCAACTACCTACGTTTTACAGTGCTAAATGCCCATCAGAGTAATTATAAGGCTAGCAATATAGTGTTACAGATGCCTCCTTCCTCCCTGACTGGAGATAGTCTATGATTTAAAACGCCAAAGATGAGAGCTGGGCTGCATCTCAGGATATTTTAGTTACTCTCTGGCACTAATTAAAAGCAGCAGGTGGTGCCATTTGGAGAAAAAAAGTGAGAAAGTAGAGGAACAAAATCCAAAATCATGACTGACCTGCAACACACTACATATTTTTCACACCATAAGTCTAAGCAACAATAACCAACAAGAAATTTGCTCAAAGATTTATTTTTAAAATGACAATATTACAGTTTACTATCCCCATACCAAATTCATTTTAACATATGAATTCATTCATTTTCTCCCATTTTGGCATATTACGGTCTATTTCCAAGTTAATTATGATCTAGATTAGCTCTGTTATAAAACCTTGTGAGCTGCCTAGATGCATACTGCCTACAAAGACAGCTGATGCCATCCTAATCATGTGAACTCATCAGCAACCTCAACATGAGCCACACAAATAGTGCATTACTCAATAAGCATTTGATTTTAACATTTATGTTACCATTTTGCTAAGCTAATGGAGTGATACTCAAATAAGCATAAAATGTAGCAAACGTAGAGTACATACAAAACATTACACTACTGTTTAAAAGTTTAGGGTTAGTAAGATGTTTTAATTAATACTTTTATTCAGGGAGGATGCAATAAATTGATAAAAAAGTGACAGTAACGACATTTATAATGTTTCCTTAAGTTTTCCATTTCAAATAAATGCTGATCTTTTGAATTTTCTAGTCACTAAAGAATCATGAAAATAAATGTCACAGTTTTCGCTAATATAGTACCTATATCATATTGTTTTCAACATCGTTAGTAATAAGTTATATAAAAAATTGTTTCTTGAGCACCAAATTAGCCTATTAGAATGATTTCTGAAGGATCATGTGACACAGAAGACTGAGTAATGGCTGCTGAAAATTCTGCATTTAAAATAATACAAATAAACTGCACTTTTAAAATAATACAAATATAAAACAGGTATTTTATTGTAATAATATTTCATAATATTACGGTTTTTAGTGTATTTTTCAGCAAATTAATGCAATCTTGGTAAACAATAGACATTTCTTTCAAAAACATTAAGAAAATCTTACTGGCCTCAAACTTTTAAACAGTAGTGTAAAAATTACAAAGAACCATTTTTAAAATAATTTTTTCAGTACTGAATTAAATATATAGAGGTTATGCATACAACAGTTATGTTTAAACAAAATAATCTCTCTCTCTCTGACATCTTTTGTACAAGCTTATCCATGCACATCAGAGACAATATAGTTTAAATTAAGAGCAGAAAGATCAAAGATGACGGCACCCAACCTCATCGCACACATCATTGTGTTAATGTGGAACAGCGCAATTTTTGAAAGATCAAATGTGGTTAATTTAATGCCCCATCATTTATTCAGGAGAGTAATTGAGCTAAAGACATAACACCATTCAGTGGTGTTCTTTAAGTAATCATTCCTCCTTAGCCATCTAATTGACTGCCTTCTATTGGCCATCTTTGGTTAGAATTTACTCCTATGCCAAGCTTTTCTGGTTGTGTTTTGAGAGCCTTTTAAGGCTTTTTTCAGACAGGCAGCAAAAATCTGGCATGTTTTTTGGCATACTGGCCAAAACAGTCCATCCAAAAATCAATCCAATCCAAAAATCAGATATTTGAAAATGGGTTTCAATACGGTCAGAATGAATTTCACTTATTAGATTTATAATACAATCAAAATTATGTGGAATATGGAACAAAGCCTTAGTGCAGAATATCAAAACATGGAATTCAAACAGGATATTTCAGGATATGTATTGTTTTATTTCTAAAGCAATAGTAAATGCAAATTAAATCCTAATCAAATTCAATATCAGTGGACAACCTTGTATAAAAAAACAGGCTTTGCCATAAAAATATTTTCAAAAAACAAAAAAATCTTAAAAGAGTGAGACAAAGTGGCTTAACACCTCCTATGCACGAGGGACATAGCAAAACGAACAACAAACCAGGATAAACATACTGTGCTCAGATGGCTTCACTCACTCCAAACAGAAAGATGCTGAGCTTGGCACGTTCTCTATCCAGCTGAACCCGCTGCTCTCCTGAATGCTAATTCCGAAAGCACAAGAATGGCCAAATGGAGTAGTTTGCAACAACCCCTGCTGATTAAGTCCAGTGGACTGGTGAGAAGAAAGTAATTCTGGATCAGGCTTTAATTATATACTAGGTGCTGAAACATTTCCCTGGAAAACCAGCACCTGACAAAGACATTTGAGGCATGCAGACACAGAGGGAACATTGTTCTGGCCGAAACGAAGGCCTTAACCCTTCCTTTGCCACCTGAAATCTGAGAGGCAGTACGCACAGGTGCCAACTGTTCGAATGAGCAACATATGCAATATGTGGCCAATTCATTGTTTTCAAATCAAGCGACTTCACACAAAAGTGGAGGCTCAGATGTGAGCTTGAAGGGGCGGAGTTTAAGTTTAAGTGGACTAAATGATTGGAAGAGTCCTGCATACATCAGAATAGCGAAGTCTGTAATTTTTTTACCAAAAGTAAAGTCTAGTTATGACATTTTGATTAAACTTCTGTAAAACAAAATTGACCATATGCACAGATGAAATGTTCACAATAAGATCTGCATTTAGAAAATAGATAGCGTTAATATTTAAATCATTGCTGACTTTAACATTCCTTAATGTACTAAGACGCACTATATACTATGTGCAATCAAGCAGATGCACCCAAAACATGCAACAGTGCATGTCAACTCTTTCTCTGTGGCGCTAGTCCCAGAAGTATTTTTTCCATTAAGTTTCCCACAGAAATTTTTTAAAAGTCTTCGCTAAAGCATTATAAGCCAAGAACCAAACCAACCAGCTACGAGCTGAATCGCAACATTACAAAATAGTATTTTAAGCAAAAGTGCTTCATGAGTGCATGTGTTCCCTGCCGAGCTCTCTGATTGGGGGAATTTTCTTTATAGCATCATGGATAATGTAGTTTTCAAAATGAATAACTCTAAGTCTCTAAAGGTTTACAAGTTAACATTAAAAATTAATTTCCTTTTGAGAAAATGATTTTATTTTTTTTTACTTTCAGAACTGTTGCACTCAATACTGTATGAACGCAACATGCTACATTGCACGATAAGCATTTTTTTAATATAATGGCTAGGGGTGCTCCGATTGATCGGCTACCAATCACTATCGACCGATAATCGCTTTGGGTTATTGATCGGCGGTCTCTATAAAGGCCGATCTCAAAAAACTTATCTCAAGCTGATGACGCGCCTGCTGTGCGAGGTTTGGCACGACATGCAGCGCTCTCCTCACTCAAAGCACACACACATAACGCCAGGTTCACACACACTCCGTTTGCAGTGCGTATGCGGTGTGTATTTTTTCTGCGCTCATGTTAACGGATTAAAGCGTTCCCACTGCACACAGTTGCGGTCCGGCAGTGCGCGTTCCAGGAGCAGTGCGTGCTGCAGAGCAGAGATCGTTTCGCACCGAGTCTGTTTTTCTGAATTAAAGTAACAGCGCATTGTTTGCAGTAATATTCATGGATTTGACACCACTGTAGTAATTACACCATAAATGCATATAATTAAAGTATCCTGTGTTTCACAGTCAACACATAGGCTATGGCTTTTTGGCTAGGTTTAAAGGAAAAGAGCACTTTTAGATAAACAAGACAATAATAGATGGCACTCGTGGAGGTAGGAAAACATGAACTTTATGAACAGCAGGATTGTTTGTAATAAAGATTTAAATGCAAAAGAAAAGGCAGTAGAGCTGACTGTTTCTGTCAATGGTAAGTTTTTATTTAGAATGTTTTTGATAATGTAAGAAAAGTAGTTTAAATGTTTTGCCACATGCTTGAGCAACTTAATATATCAATCTAGAAGTAAATGCAAAAGTAAAAAGCATTGAATTATGTGTTGCTTATATTGATTGTGTTTAAACATTTCTGTGAAAGATTGTATTACTGTACTGTGTAAAAAAAAAAAAGAATCACAATGCTGAAAAAAGCATTTTAAGTAACAATGTTTGGATTTGGATTGGGTGCTTCTGCACCGCTTACGTACTGCACATGGACTGCATACGCACTGCAAACGAAGTATGTGTGAACCTGGTGTAAAAGGCCGCCTCACATACAGCTCACGAAATCAGGATTGTGCTGTGTGTAAGCTATTGAGCAACAATTGCACGATTGTCAAAACAAAAATGCAGTGCATGGTCAAACATTTAGGTGAAATAAATATAAATATTTGAAAAATGTCTAAAAAATGCCCCCCTCCACAATAATCCCCTCTCACAAGAGTCACCTAAGAGGGGAATTAGGTCAAAGGAATCAAGCCCTGAACAAAGTCTAAATTTTTGATTGGATCATCATTATAAATAATTCTACATGATAAAAAGAAGGCTTTAAAAAGATCGGTATTGGTGATTGAATCGGCAGATACTGCTTTCTGTGATCGGCGATCAGTGATCGGCCTCAAAAATCCTGATCAGAGCACCCCTAATAATGGCTTACTATGGGAAAATGTTTAACATTCAATTTAATGTGTTGTGATCATATTTTGCATCTGCTTATGCATCATTAATAAGGTGCATGCTGAGATTGGCCTTTTTAATATCACAGTCTTAGTACAGTAGTACTTAGTACAAACCTGGTAAAAAAAAAACTGGCAGGCAGCTGTGGAAAACCTTGTTTTGCCCTCCAGGTGAGCGTTCCTAAAAGTATAACATCACGTGAAAACTATGAATAGATGTGCAGCAATTTGTTTACTGACTGATGATATGATACATCATCACTAAAATAAAAATTAAAAAATTACTCCATGTGATCCTGATACAACATTTGCACAGAAGACAAAACGTACAGTAAAACATGTCATAGCCAGTAAGGCCTCACAATTAATTTAAATTGTTTCTATTTAGTAAAGATATCCTTACTGATCAAATAACCACAGATTTCTGCTGTAAGTACCAAGTTAAAAATCACCCAACGTCAAACACAATGAAGATTAAAAACCCCAAGTATTAAAGCACACCTCATCAGATGCGGGCTTCTTAAGAGGGTAGACGTCATTTGGTCCATTAATGATGCAACGCTGTGCTTTGAGTCTCAAAGTCTCGTCCATTATTCCTTGACATGTGGGAGTGGGGTGTGAACTAATTAAAGACAGCACATGGCTCAGCTCCCACAGGACTGACAATAATAATAGGTCATCTCACAGCATCACCCGGCTCACTTACGATAAGGAGAGATAATTCAACATTACATTCGCCATGCTAGATAAATGAAGAGTGTTTCCTTAGAAATGGGCAACAGTGATTCTTTTTATTCAGCTAACAGATCTTTATTTTTCAGTGCAGACGAAAGCTTATATAAAAGCCAGTGTGAGTGTATTTTGCAACATGCAACAACAATGGGGTCATTTTTTACTTTTGGTCAGGTTTTGTTTCTAATGGCATTTTAGACCTGTCAGTCACACAAATGGGGAAATTTTAGAAAATATAAAAGTCTTCATGCTTTTAGTATTCCAAAATAATGTCCTTTCAGAAAAAAAGAAAATGTCCTAAAAGAAAATTGTGACTCAATTAGAATTAAATGGTTAAATTCACCATTAAAAAAGAAAGAAAGAAAGAAAGAAGGAAAGAAGATTCTTGCTTCTGTCGACACAAAATAATATATTTGAAGAATGTTGGTAACCAACAGTTGATGGTAGCCATTGACTTACATAGTATTTTTTTCCATACTATGGCAGTCAATGGCTATTCTTCAAATTATCTTTTTTTTTTTTCAACAGAAGAAACTCATACAGGTTTTGGAACAACTTAAGCGTGAGTAAATGATGACAGAATTTTCATTTTTGGGTGAACTATCCCTTTAAGTGGTAAAGCAGCATTGATATTGAACAAGTCAAAGGACAACAGTTAAGTGCTACAGTAGATTACAAGATTAAACAACGCAAGAACATCTGGCCCAGCAACCAGTGAGATTCAGTGATGTAGGTTATGATTGCACTGCTTATATCCTCTAAGGTGCGTAAAGTTATTTGACCAATTAAAACATTTTCCTGGATCAACATCCTTTGTTGGACCTGCAACAACATTCCTATTCATTAATGACTCAGAGTTTCAGTGTTAGTCAGAGTGTCATGTAAAATAATGAACCTGATTACCAAAACCAGAGTAAGCCAATATTCTGGTTTCTTGAAATATTTTGCTCAAATTTAAGGAGATGCTAATTTCTATTAATAAGGTAATAAGGTGATTACCTGTACCGAGAAATATTTACTTCTATAAGAGCTTAGAATTTGTTGCTCCAGGAACAGCAAAGAGATGTTGAGGGGAAAAACAGACATTATGTCACCTGGATATCAACAGAAAGTTAGCAAGGACGTATCCGCATGGCAGGCGAATCATTTATCACAATTAAGTCTACACACATCATAAAGCAGGGCTATTCAATTGGCGGCCCGCCATTCATCTGCATCAGGCCCGAGGGAAGAGTACACGCAGGTCACACATTATTTTGCATATTAGTATGTTCCACAAGGTGGCAACACTGCCCGGCCGTTGGTTCACAACCGCAAAAGAAAGTGATGAGAGACCGCAACAACATAACCGGAGACTGCAACATCAACAGATGCCCGCATTGACAAGCGCTTGTGTGAGTGGGTTATACATATCCACAACTTTAGTTTAAAGGAGTATAAAGGCAGTGTTGTCGGTTATAACTTCTGTCGAGTAGTCTGAAAGACTGCGCGTTCGGCTGTATTCTGAGCCGCTTCAGACAGCACGCCAGTAGCGCTTCAACGGACAAAAGCACAAACAATTGTCAAAATGCTGGGTTTTGGCGAGTGACCTCGTAAACACGGTCTTAAATGAGTTATAAAGTCCTAAATGACCGTAAAGAGTTGGAAGAAAATTGGATGTGTGTCAGTTAAGCGTCATGTGCATCAGGTTTTAAAGTGACAGTGCTGCTTTTAAAGTGAAATCTGATGAAGTCTCATTGATGTAAATCACAGAACAAAAGAAAAGAAATCACTCGACTGCTCTAGTCGCTGATTAAGTTTTGTAGCTTGACTAAAGATTAATCTACATAGTTTATGCATATACAATTTATAGTTTATATGAATATTGTTTTAAGTTCACTTAAATTAAAAGTTAAAAATGATATTTTTCAGAACCTACTAAATGTTAAAAATAACGGCTTTCAATTATACTGTAACGTTGAATTGCTATAATTAATGGCTAAAATTGAGGGGGAAATGCATTTAATAGAGACATCAGTAGCAGTATTGCATTGTTATCAAAAATACTGGCCATTGTTAATAATAGGCTACTTAGTAAAAAGATGCCATTAAACACATATTTAAAATATACCATCTTTATATTGTTTCTACATTCATTTGGAGGTTCAATGTGAAATTATGACAATACAAATATATTAATATGCAGTTAATCACAATTAATTACAGAAATGTGTGAATAATTAGTTTTTTTTATTTAAATCGATTCACATACAGCGCTAACGTTAACCTTTTGTAGATGCTGGTGTTGATAATATTATTTCATTTTACTGCTGAATATGCATTTAAATTTAATTTCTAATTGTATAGGCCCCTCAGAAAGAGATTGGGACGGCCACCCACCCCCTTGGCCCCCTTCAAAATTTCAATTCGATAATCATGTGTTCTGACAAATAATGCTACCTATCAGATTATGCTACCAACACTGTATTTATCCTACTGTAAGGGTAGGTTTAGGGTTGGGGTAGTTGTACATGTTAATAAAGCCTCAAACCTTATTAATATCATGCTGGAAGCAAAATCTGATGGGTAGCACTTTTCGCTATCGAATTACGCTACCTTTTGGTTTAATGGGAGGTAGCACAATCTGACAGGGTAGCACAAATCGTCAAAACAACGGCCCTCAAATGAAACTAATTGAATAGCCCTGTCATAAAGCATAACATTAAGACCACACAATCTATTGATGCTCGAGCGACGCAAAATGTCTTTTGGCGCCCCTTGCACAGTTAGCTAAACGTAAAAGCATTCAAAACAAATCACTCAAGTCTTTTGTGACATATTTTGTAATATGTAAATCTTTAATGAAAGGACGAAGTATGATGATAATCCCAACGAAAAGCCAAAACGCCATACAGCTGCTATGGTTACAGCGTGATTGCTGTTATTAAAGAGCGTTTACCGAACTCGCAATCTAACTTTCGTGGTGACTGAAATGTTTGAAAGCGTGAAAGCCCCTCAAACCTTTTCCTTCTCCCATAGCTGGGGATTTCCGAGACCCCCATCGCACCCTGTCAACATTAGATAACCCTCTGCGTCCTAGCAATATGAACTGATTGCCTTTTAATATTACACAAATTATTACATTAAACGAATGTCTTTACATTAATACCATAGATTAACAGTTCACCATCTAATAGTGGTCAGCGATTAAACCAATCATTTAAAAGAGCAGATGATGAAATTAAAGGAAGAAAAACACGTTAAAAGTTCTTACCTTATCGAGACGCGTTTGCCCTGTAGCTGTTCAGCAAGTGAACTTTAGAGGAACGTTTGCTGTGTGTGTGTGCGTTCCTTCCTTCCTTCCACACCTAACGGGACAGGTAGCTAAACTCAACCGAAGGACGTTAAAAGAATATGAGACCGATTTAAAAGGCACTCGCACCGGCGGACACGACAAGCATGTTTAGAAACAATAAAAAGTGTCTGAATTAAAAGGACAAGCTGTTTGTTTGCTCTGCTCCAGGCGTTCTTTGTGTTGTCAGATGAGTGCTGCTGTACCTGCGCTCGTGCTTACGGGAGCGAGACAGCACCAGTGCTGCCGATTGCTTATGGGCGGGGCTGCTGCGATGTGGGCGTGGCCAAATGCTGCTGTGTCTTATTGTGCTCCCTACTGTCCAGTCTGATGATTCTTCTGTCTAAAGTATAGAGGCAAATTATTTTTCAATGCTTTAAGCTTGAAACACAACATTTTATTTTAGAGTATGTATTATTTATTTGTAAATGTATTTATATACATTAATTGTAAGTTATTGTTAATATTATTGTTAATAATTGTAAGTTGTCAAAGAAGAAATCACAATTCGGACAGTTTAAAAGAGAATTTGACCAATATAGAGCTAGGAAATCTAATGCAGTGGTGGATTTTTAAAAATATGTTGAATCCTTGTGCCGTCTTATTCAAACAAAACTTTTAATGTAGTACTCCTATGTATAGTTATTGTATACAAATATTTGTATAAACTTTTTTCATTCTTTTTTTTTTTGTATTCTTGCTTGTTCACAAATTGTAGTTTTTAATAAAAAGCCACTTTTCTTCTAACTGTAAAAATAAAAATATGTTAAATTAAAGTGTGCTTTCAAATGAATAGTAGGACATAATGCTTTAAATAGCGGAAGTGAAGAACCATAAGACTAAAATCTATAATACAGCTGAATTGTGCTTTATTTGTGGACTATTTGGCCTTAGGGAAGAACGTTAGAGAGACACAGGGAGAAATGAAATATTGGGAAGCCTTGAAAAGCATTTGAAATTTAAATTAAAACTGTCATTGATAAATCATACAAGCAAACTTCAGTGATCCCCAGTGCTGTAAGTGTGTGTGTGTGTGCATGTTTGCTTATAGGTTGACTTTTTAGGCCCTGTGAAAATAAAATGGACACCCATCCTCTGATCAGCTGTTGGTCACAGCATCCAGCTGCTCAGATATCTCCAAACTCCCATATTTGTCTCCTATACTTGTGAATAACCATGCATGCATCTTTACTCGTGAGATAGATGTCATGAATCTGGAGTGGAAAAGGTGCTGTTTTTAAAAAGGATGATAAACAAAAGTTTTGAAGTACTGAACACCAAATCCCAATTGCATGTTGTTTAATGAGAGAAAAGGAAAGGAATAGACTACCCATGAATTTGGGAAAGCAATCACGTAAATACAACTGCTTCCTTTGATCGCCATCTAGTGGCTGAAAAATAAGTTTTGAGTTAAGCAACTTTTTGTTCCTTATTCAAAGGAAAGGTTATTTGAATAATTAGCTCAAAACCTACAACATAGCAAAGCAAAAATTGTGTGATCAACACCTTAAGAACTAATCTTTGTGCCTAAGGTCACAGTCAATTAGTCCTTATCCACGACAACTAAGAGTCTGTTCATTAATGCAACACACAAAGGCCCTGAGATGTTCCCTGAGATCAGTTTTTGCAAAGATTGTTCTCCCTGTAGTCACGACAGAGACAAAATCTAATATCATATTTAATAATTCTAAGCTAATGTACAAATGAATTGTCATAGTAGTTATGTGTGGTGGTGCGTACATGGGAGGGGGTGAGGGGTTGTGGGTGTGGGCGGAGGGGGGCAGGAGGTTTGGGCAGGGGGTGTTTATCTCCAACTCAGGCTTGAGGTTTGCCTACTTTGCATTTATTTTATCTTACAGTGCTATAAAAACTTGTTTGATTACTGCATCCACCCTAAAAGATGGTCATTTTGTCTTGCAAAAAAAGGACTTAAAGCAAAACAAAACTCCTTGATATTGCAGATCAAACTAACTACATGATGGAAACTGTTTTTCTGATTGCCACAGTGATAAAACACCACAATTCCAGCGTAAATTGTTTTTCTCAATTAACAATTTTATTAATTTAAACTAACAATTTTCTCTTAGATAAGAAACAAAGACACATGCAATGCTGTACTAAGTTACATCAGCGTTTAAGAAGTTACTTTGCTCACATCTTACATCATACATGTTTGGCACAGCCCCCCAGCTCAGCCCATAACTCAATGACTGCTTTGTGCAGATTTTCTGAGGTTCCATGAACATATGAATATATCCTTTAAACATTTTTAAACATAACCAAAGTTTGTGTGTTGTGTCACTGCTGCAAGTAAGACATCTGATACATGCACGACTGAAGTCTTGGGGGAACTGAGATGTTTAAAGCGACTCTGGTAAACAACAGATTGCCATTTGCAGCAGCGCCACATATTTGGACAACACATTCCACTCACAGGTGGTCAATGCACAAAACACATGCTTTTGCGCTTATAAGACATTTAGAAATGTACCTAATAAAAATCTGAACTTACAAAGATAGAAAGAAAGAAAGAAAGAAAGAAAGAAAGAAAGAAAGAAAGAAAGAAAGAAAGCTTATTTGTGTTTCATTACTGCAGAGGACAGAAGAAAAAGTTGCAAAATAAAAAAGTGAATATACAAAAGGGCACTGACAGACTTAACAAAACAAAACAAAAAAGATGTACAAAAGAATGATCACATTATACATTTCCGAAAAATACTATATTAAGTTTAGTAAAATTATAAAAGTTACTTTGAAATATATATAGCTGTTCCTGCACCACACCCACAGCCTGAAAAAGAATTTACGCTTTGACGTGACAGTGTTGGGGGAGGATGTGAGCTTTGGGAGCATGTCTCTGCATCCCCCGACAGAAGAATCTAGAAGGAATGTTGACAGACAGAAAACTTTTAAATTATAATGGATACTTCATATATCCTGGGGTCATTGTGTAATTTATTGACAGACGGTCATTTCAAACTTTATATTCTTGCATAAAATGCACATTCTGTTCTAAAAACACTGCCAACTCAGCAGAGCAAATCTGCGTTCAGTGGTAAAATCTAATACAGGACAAAACATTATCATCTTCCATTACACACTTCATGCCAATATATACAATTTTATATTTACGACTCATAGTTTAAATGAAGATGACACTAGTTGAATGGCTGATTAGCTGATTGTTTGCAGATTTCAGAAGGCTTTAGGACCTTGCAGAGGTTGAATCCTGTGGTCATTGGATCCAGAGGGAGGGCTCTCCCAGCTTCCCTAGGAAATCCAAACATCCTCATTTGAATAGCCCAGCTCCAGCTTCTAGAAGTTTCTTTCCTGGAGTATAAAGGCCTCTGCTTCAAACACTCTGCAGCAAAGCAGCATTTGGGAAAAAAAGAGGAGAACATCTGAGAAAAGAAGAGGGACACATCCAAACAGCTTTCCAAGGTAATTAATGAGAAAAATGCTTTTATTTTACAAAAATGTATGTTTTTTTTTTTTTTTGCATGCTAAAAAGGCTACTGCACACAGGCTCAGAGAATACTCTTTTTTTTACTCTTCTTTCTGCTTTTTCAGTCCATTTAGCATTTTTAAAAGTGCATTTACAGCAGGCATCTTCATCCCAAATCAACTATAAGGATGTTAACAAGTTTGCTTTTTTCCCCTAAAGAAGTAAGGAAAAAACGAATTTCTTTACTTTTGAATCTTATGCAAAACTAGTCAAAAACAAATGCAAAATAAAAAATGCTAAAACACCAACAGGTTTACATGCATTGGACAGTCATTGGCTGTTCAATGATAATAGTTTTTTATCAATTTAGATTCTTTTCAATGATGCATATTTTTCCAGATTTGTGTAATTTTTTGCCATTCATTTTTACCCTAAATTTACAAGAGAGTGATAAGATCTTTCCATTTGAGAGTGTTTTTTTATGCTATCACTCAATCAGTGCTACCTTTGGAATTCAGATGCAGGTCTACTGTGGAATTTCTGATTCGACGAAGTTTCCACCTAAGATCTTCTAGCCAATAAGAAGAGTCTGCATGTCTTTCTTTCTTTCTTTCTCTGTGTGCATGAAGTAGCAGCAGCCTTCTGCTTCTAATTAAACCTTTGCTTAATTAAGAGAAGCAAGGAGTTCAAGGAGTTTTTTCCCCCACATTAACCAATGTGCATAACGATACTTTTGTGTAGATTACCCAAATGCACCTCTTGTCTTTCAGAGTGAAAATCACAATCGTTGACAACTATGAATATGAAAACTTATCAAGGTATCCAAGATGATAAAAAGCAACATACAAAAATGAAACAGAAAAAAGACAAATAATATGTGAATGAACAACCATGCTGACTTACATAAGCTGCTATCTTGAGGTTGTTAGTGGAAACACAACATAATTTTATTTTATAAATATTTATTTGAAAGTGATTTGGCACATTTCAGAACTGTATAAAACAAGCAGACTCCCGTTAAGCGGCACATTCCTGTCTGATTAGTCATTGCCGTTGCTTTTGTTTAACTGGTTTGACCTAGAAAACATGGCCTACAGGCTTTATTTCTGTAGGTTTAACTATTTAGGGTGCATACATTTCAAAAACTTAAAAATCAAAAAACAAAATGATTTAAAACTGATATAATGATCAAACAATTCACTATGCAGCCTTTTGCTCCTATAACAGACACAAATAAATATTTAAATTTGCATCAGTGAAAATTTTTTCAATTTGCACTCAGTATCACTTGCTGCCTCTTTTCTCTTCTAGGCTTTCATTACTACCCAAAAATAAAGCAAGCATGTTGGTATCCAACCTCATTGCTCTGTGCCTTTTGGCTGTGGCTGTGTCCGGTCAGGACAAAAAGATGAGTCCCCATGCAATCTCCATGGCAGACACCAGCGCTAACCTGGCCTTCAATCTCTACCACAATATCGCCAAAGAAAAGGATCTTGACAACATCCTCATCTCTCCTGTGATGGTGGCCTCCTCTCTGGGCATGGTCGCCATGGGGGGAAAATCCTCCACTGCGTCCCAGGTGAAGAGTCTCCTGAAGGCTGATGCCCTGAAGGATGACCACCTGCACACAGGCCTGTCCGAGCTTCTGAATGAGGTGAGCGACCCCCAGGCCCGCAATGTCACATGGAAGATCAGCAACAGGCTGTACGGCCCAAGCTCTGTCAGCTTTTCCGACGACTTTGTCAAGAACAGCAAGAAGCACTACAACTACGAACACTCGAAGATCAACTTCCGTGATAAGAGAAGCGCCATTAACTCCATCAATGAGTGGGCTGCCAAGTCAACTGATGGAAAGCTGCCAGAAATTACCAAGGATGTGAAAAACACAGATGGGGCTATGATCGTCAACGCTATGTTCTTTAAACGTAAGTATTTCTGTTGGCTTTTTAAAATTTAAGATGTCATATATAAAATTACATTAAATGATTAAATTATATCTTTTTTTTTTTTTATTAATTAATCCGGTATGAACCCCCAATTAATAGGTACTTTAAATAGTTATACGTTCATAGTTCATAGTTAATTTACTTTAATAAAGTCATTCACTCATATTTATTTGATTTTATTATTAAAATGTATACTCAATTTTGATGCCAACAACCAATTGTTGTCCTGTTTTTTTTTTTATTTTTTTTTTTTTAGTTTGGAATAGATATTTTAACTTAATAGTTCCAGGACTGTCTAATCATATTTAATTATTAATTTATTAAATATATTTAATTATTGACCTTGGCATGCCCTATTTGTGATGTCATGACTTTTTTAAATTAATTTTTTTGTTAGGAGGGATTATTTCTTTGATATTATACTTACTTACTAATTATTAATCATATGTAATCATTGATTCAGAACTACCCTCATTTGTTATGTCCTGGCTTCCCATATTTTTAATTAGCATTGTATTTACTTTAATATCATATATTACAAATTTAAATTAAATATTACAATTTTATTTTATTATTAATTTATACATTTTATATTATTTATCCTTCACAGCACAAGCATGACTAGAAAGATCAATCTAATTATTAATCATTTTAATGACTTATTCCACAGCCCACTGGGATGAGAAGTTCCACCACAAGATGGTTGACAACCGTGGTTTCCTGGTTTCCCGCTCTCACGCAATCTCTGTTCCAATGATGCATCGCACAGGTAAAACCAACAGCTTGCTTTGAAATCTCTTACTCAAAATCTACTGTAACTACAAGTGAACTTAACAGTATTTAACTTTGCCCGTTACAGGTATCTACGGCTTCTATGAAGACACACAGAACAAGCTGTTTGTGGTCAGCATGCCTTTGGCACATAAGAAGTCCAGCATGATTTTCATCATGCCCTACCACGTGGAGCCCCTGGACAGGCTGGATAATCTGCTCACTCGTCAGCAGCTGGACACCTGGGTCAGCAAGCTCGAGGAGAGAGCAGTCGCCATATCTCTGCCTAAAGTTAGCATGGAAGTCAGCCACGACCTTCAGGTAAATATGGCTGATTTTTGCTATATAGTTGCTATATAACCACAACCAATATTTTCTGTATGATATATGAGGCTCTTTTCTCTTGCTTTGTAGAAACATCTTGCAGAACTTGGTCTCACTGAAGCTGTGGACAAGTCTAAGGCAGACCTGTCCAACATTTCTGGCAAGAAAGATCTTTACCTCGCCAATGTCTTCCATGCCTCTGCCTTGGAGTGGGACACAGAGGGAAACCCATTTGACACCAGCATTTATGGTAGCGAGAAGTTCAGGAACCCGAAGCTCTTCTACGCCGACCATCCCTTCATTTTCCTTGTGAAAGACAACAAGACCAACTCCATTCTTTTTATGGGCAGGCTAGTCCGGCCTAAGGGTGATAAAATGAGAGATGAATTGTAACTTTCAGGCTATTTTAATTTTATGATATTTTAAAAAGGTATTATTGTTATTAATGGTGTGACTGTTACCTCGTGTGGCCATTCCAATGGATTATCTGTGTATGGGCAATCACAGTGAACCTGTCAGTACAAAAACATATTTTTAAGGAGACTAGTTGTAAACATCAGGAGCAATGCAATCCTATAGGTGTGGAATTAGAGCCCTACAAATGTAACCAGATGTTTGACATCAATTAGTTCATGTGTATTATTCAATCAGACACTGTACTTATATTAAGCATAGTGTAGTTGATGTTAAGCTGTGGTATTTATTATTGTGCTTGTAGAGCCTCTCTTTATGAGTATGTGACATCTGCGTAGGGTTTGCCTTATCTTTAATGTTTAAAGGGAAAAGGTCCTTTTCAAGTGTTTCTCAAGCACAGTTGGTAGGTTCTATGATTTCACTTCCATCCAACAAAAACCTCTCCTGCATTGATGCTTGTCTCCAGTTTGTTAGATGTTATTTTTCAGCATGTCTTTACCATATAGAATCTTTTGAGAAAGTGTGCTGATTTTTTCCCTTTATATCATTCTGCTGTTTTCCCCAATAAACTGAAATTTAAAATATTGTCCTAGTATTTTTTGTTTAAAGTAATAATAAATGAATAAATCCATAAAATATATTAAAACATTAAATAAATCCATAAAATCTAAAATAATACATAAAATGAGTACATAAATAAAATCTAAAATTAAATAAAAGTCACACTATCCTGAATGACTGACAATAATAATGACAGATAAAAGCACAGCACAGTCTACTGCTCTGTCAATCCTAACAGTTTAATCCCAGTCATTCCGCCTGGTTTGTTTTGTCAACCCTCCGTGGACTGGAATGTGGAGCTTTAGCTGTGTGTTTATTCCACTGAGGGCTTAAAGTGTTGTCTCACCTCCTCACCTGTTAATTCACACAGATCTCCCAGATACCCTACTGTCTTTATGGCACCATAAACCAGAAAGAGGAGTTTTGACGTGAATTTCCTTTGACACTAGCAGATCCATCCTCTAGACCAGTGGTTCCCAACCCTGGTCCTTGAGGCACCCCAACACTGCACATTTTGCATGTCTCCTTTCTCTGACACTCCAGTTTCAGGTCTTGGAGTCTCTGCTAATGAGATGATGACCTGAATCAGGTGTGTTTGATTAAAGAGACATGCAAAACGTGCAGTGTTGGGGTGCCTCCAGGACCAGGGTTGGGAACCACTGCTCTAGACTGAATGAGCCAATGAGTGGACGCATACAATAGAGGGATTAGCTGTAGTCAGGCTTGCATGGTGGAGGACAATCAGGAGAGGCTAAGAAAATAGTCAAAGAGGAGATCGTCAAGATAAATAACCAACCTGTAAACCTTGCCAGGATAACCCAGCCGACTTTATGTAATGAGCATAATATTCATAAGATGAAAGCAACTGGTTTAAGTACTGTACGGTTTCCTTGCTTTAGGTTGGTCCACAGAACAAAACCTTTACAACAGGGCCATCTTGTGGTAAGCAACAAAACTGCAGAAAAGACTTCCAGTTCTCAAACATTTTACATTTGAGAATCGAGAACTGATTGAGAATAATAAACAAACCACACACATAGGCCTTTGTCTCAACACCTTTTTACTTATATGCCTATTTACTATATAATAATATTATATGATAAAATTTATTAAATAAAAACACGCTTAAATCTAACAATGCTAACTATTGTTTTTCAATTCTAAGCTCAAATATTATAAAGTTGTAGTGCTTACTTAACAATATGTTAGCAACACATACCTTAGTTTATTCATATATCGAAAAAAATCGCCATTCTAAAAATGTAAATGATCATTATGCTACCATTTCTGCTTGGACATGTTACACATATCAAATCAATTTGTGTTATACATTTTCATTTTCATTTCGCAACTTATAAAGCGTTCAAATGTGCATGCAATTTACATATTAAGACTACTGTTGGAAATGGTAAATGTAAATTGTAAAATTTAATTTTCATTTTACTTTTGTACCAAACTTTGCACGTATGGGTAATGGAAAATGTAAATTTAAATACAGAAATACAATGCCATTTTGAATATTGCGTTGCCATTTTGAATATTGCATTTTAAATTGAATTTCGCTACCTAAATGCTTCCATAGTGTTCATCATAGAAACAAGAACGATAAATTGGTGCTTGCCTTGATATGCTGATATGAGTGACATCGGTAGCCTAAGTTAAACAAATTTTCTAGCTGCTGCTTTTCTTGTGTCACACAGTTAAGAAACCGTGAATCAGGTGACTCTGTTTTGAAGAGTCTGTTTTGAAATGATGGAAATTATTGTTTACTGAGATTATTGTTTAGCTTTCATTATAGCCTATATAATGCAAGAAGAAACAAAAAATGGTAAAAGAATGACTTGTTCAGCTAAGCATGTTATTGTCTGTACAGCATCAGAACAACATTGTCTTTTGCTAGCATGAAATTGAACGTTTAAAGTCTCCTGCTACTGCTATCTTTATCCATACAATTGCTCATGAAATGTAACAATTATAGTGTATAATATTGTACAGTATTTATATACATGTTTAACAGACCATTTAAAAATGCTAGGAGTGCAAAACTGAACTATTACAGAGAGGCCTTTTGAGATCTGACTGGCCTTGACATTGACTCCCAGAAAATGAGATCAGTCGGAAAAATTATAATTAAAAATGCCACTCAGGCTTTGCCTGATAGGTTTGATTAACAGAAAATGCAAGTTATCATAAACAGCTTATGTAAGGCAGTCAATCCCTCTCAGACAAACCCAGCCTACATGTTTAATACAACTTAAACTGCACAGCATCTTAAACATTTCATTATATCCAGTACAAGCACATGTGCTTCATCGGAGAGAGTCAGGACCCTGTATTAAACTGATTAGTCTGATTTTAGATGTAATTTACAAGCAGTATCAGTTTTGCCCAGTTTTCTAAATGTATTGGAAGGTACAACTAATAAATATTCTGCATAGTATAAATAAATATTTTTGCGTAAATGAACAATTCACAGAGTTATTGCATTCCATTTTGTAATTTCTTTTAAGCAACTTCTTACTCAGCATCAACACAGTCATATTTCACAATTTCATGAGTCCAGAGACAACGTACAGCAGCCTTACATTTGTAATCACCAGCCTCGATCAATTTGGCTTTTGTATAAACAATGCTAGAATATCCCATCTGGCCATTGCAGCAGATGTCCACTAAGCCTGGCCAAATCTGATTATGTCACTACATTGTTTTTTGGTTAGAGAAGATCAAAGAAAATCAATTAAAGCTCCAACATGAGTTACAAATATCTGAGAATGCAAAATGCGAAACACCTGTGAAAAAAACCCAAACGTACCATACATACTGGGCCACTCTGTGGCCAAAACAGAGTAAGTGTGACAGTGTTAGACTGGGAAAGAAATACACTTTCACTGACTACTTGTTCCTCAGCTGCCATTTCATTAGCGCTGTTGTTTCTGCTGCGCTGGGCAGAGTCGGATTAGACAGACGACAACCAATCCTATTAAAGTAGTCTTTGTAAGCTGCAGTGAAACACACATGCTTGTGTTGTCCTTTGTTTCTCTCCCATGCAACTTGTCATGTATCTTTCCTTCTTTGTCCGTTTTAGCATCCTTCCTTGTGCTTCTCAGATTTTGGGCTTGTCCACTTGTCTGTTGGCCTTGCGAAATAATGACTTGATCTCCTCCGTCACCATGTCTTGCCAGTTATCTCTAAAAGATGAGAAGTGATTTAGAAAGCTATCAGTGATGATGACAGACAGAATTGTAGATAATTTTTGGACTTTGGCAAGAGATGCATTTCATAAAAACTGCAGAAAAACACAACATGCACAAATAAGTGGATAAGCAAGAAGTCCAACACCACAATGAACAGCATCACGGGACAAACCCACCAGAAAGCACCCTAACCACATGACAAATACAGCACAGCAGGCAAGGTACTACCTCCTTGCAAAAGGCTATGGGTTCATGCCTTTTTTTCAGCTTTCCTTCTCCTGTAAGCCTCAATGTCCTCAGGTCTCAAACCATGATTGTCTTCCCTGATGCATAAATCCAATTATCCAATAGTATCCCATTCATAAGTACAAAGAGAATTAATCTAAACCACAAAATTAATCTAAAAGTGCAAATTATTTGGAAAGTGGTGCAGTAAAATACAATTTATAGCCAGTAAAATAATGTGGAATATAATGAAAAGGCCACACCTTCCGTGTTGTATACCCCATGCAAGTTTTTTATTTAAAAAGAACTGTAAAAAAAAAAAAAATTTACTAATAAAGTTAATTTTAAAACTTACCCTGGTTTTGAATCACGTCTGGTGGTTTTTTTGGGCAAGGCCTTAGAAAATTATGTTTGTTTCCCAACAGCCCGATGGTTTCCTCCTCAATGCCTTTCCCCTAAAAAATACATAAAAAAAATACATAAAAACAGTAACAACAATAAAAATAAAAGGTAAGTCAGTGCATAAACTACTGTTCAAAAGTTAGGGGTTGGTAAGTTTTCTTTTAATGTTCTTGAAAATAGTCCCTTATGCTCTCCAAGGCTGCATTTATTTAATCAAAAATACAATAAAAAAACATACACTGGGAATTTTATTAGGTTTTACAATTAAAATAACTGTTTTCTATATAAATATATATTGAGTTTTCAGCTAAAGTCTTTAGTGTCACATGATCCTTCAGAAATCATTCTAATATGCTATCAAGCTCAAGAAACATTTCTTATTATTATCAATTTTGAAAACAGTTCTCTAGTGTGTTATGATTCTTACAATCAAGCATTTGTGTTAGTACCTTTAGCTCAGTCTTTCCTCGAACTTCTATTTGGTAGCCATCGTTCAATGAGCGGAGAATATTCACTGTACTAATGTTCACATGAATTCTGTAAGCTGAAGGAAATAATGTTTATTGATGCATCTTCTCATTACAGTACATCATGAGTTAGTATATCACATCTGTAAAGAAAAATATCTGAATGGACCATACGCAACCCTGTAGATTCCATACGAGAGGCGGTGTTGACTGTGTCTCCAAAAAGGCAGTATCTAGGCATAGTTAGACCCACAACTCCAGCAACACACGACCCTGGATAGAGAAGAAACATGATAGGATGAGGGACGAGAAGTAGAGATTTGGACAATGAAATTTAATGTCAAAAGATTACATGAGCATCACAAGAGGTTTTCCATAACAGTACCACTAAGCGGATGAAAACAGCTGGAGATTGAGTGCTCACCTGAGTGAATGCCGATCCGTATCCTGACCGGAACGTCTGGCATGTGCCGCATCTTGAAGGTGCCCACGGAGCTGAGAATGTTCAGGGACATGTTGGCGATTTCGGCTGCGTGCTTGTTGCCATTCCTCTTCGGCAGCCCGGAGGCCACCATGTAGGCATCTCCAATGGTTTCAACCTGTGATAAAGAAGAGTTAATTGGCTTTTCATGGAAATCCAGTGCTGTTCGGCATGTTGACTCAGACATCCAAGCTTACCTTGTAGACATCATGGCTGCCCAGCACAGCATCAAATAGGGTGTAAAGGTCATTGAGCAGGTCCACAACCTCAATTGGATCACTTAGGGATGAGATGGTGGTGAAGCCTACAATGTCACTGAAGTAGAGGGTGACTTGATCAAAGTACTCTGGCTCCACGGAGGCACCGGTTTTCAGAGCTTCTGCCACAGAACTGTGAGTGAAAATTGACATGAAGCTTAATTTGACATAGATGTTGATCCAGGAACATGTCTTGCTGGAGAAAATAAAATGAAGTATGTGAGAAGTTGTTGTTGATATGAAACTATACTCAACGAGGAAGCATCTCAAGCCGAATCTTCCCGTCCTCTAGTTATCTCTAACCTCCATCATCCTTTCCGTTCTTTCCCTGATAAGGTCCTCCAGGTTAGAGGAGTACTGCCTCCGCCCCAACCTGTCACTATATTGGTCTTTTTGCCCTTGTTAAATGCTTGAACTGCGACAAAATGCGCCTATCTCACTGAATATTCATAAAATCTTCGTTTAATCATAGTTTCTTTCAGACCCGTTGCCCACCTTTATTAAATGCCTTTAACATGAAAATTGGATGCAACGCTATCCAGTGAGATGTATGTTGTCGTCTTGGAATTAAATAATATAAAATTTAGCAACTCGAGCAGAATGGTTCAAATGTTTGGTTGGCAAGATTTTTTTTTAATAACAAACTACGTATTTTGAGCATCTGCCTTACCGCTCCAGGTTGTATTTATTTGATTAAATTGGTATTTATTTTGATTCAAGATTACAGTACTCAGGTAATATTGGTAACTATTTACAATTTAAAATATCATCTAATAAACCTTCAAAATACTTTCAATAACTAAATCCATCTTGGATCCAATAAAAAACTAAATGTAAAGATATTTTAATAGCATGATAAGTTTCCTTATGATGGCAAAGCTTTCATTCTCAGCAGTCATTCTCCATTCTCATGTCACTATCCTTCCAATTCCATTTAATATCTGATTTGAAACATTTCTATTATTACCATATTTTGTGGAAAACCATGATACTTTTTCTTCAGGACTCTTTGATGAATAAAAATGCGAACACAGTTATTTGAAATTCTGAAATTCTTTTGTAACTTCCTCGGCAATGTTTTAAAATCTCACTTTTGATCAATTTCAGCATCCTTGCTGATAAATAGTATTATTTATTTTTAAAAAAAGCTTTAAAATATAATCATAATAAAAAAATACATCAAATAACCCAAATAAAATAAAACGACAACCAAAAAATAAACATAAATATTAAATGGCTGGTCACAATATAGCTGTAAAATCATTACACAACGCAAGCACCATTCTAAAAAAAACTACAACATACAAAGTTCCTCAGATCCTAAGTTTGTTACTCTGTTAGCCAATGCACTCAATAAACTCCAAAAGCGACTACTCAAAACTCACCTGATCAAAGATCTGTTCAAAAGGAGGCCTTCTATCAGGTTGTTCACTCCAGCACTGCTTCATTAACTGGATGCATTCCAGTGGAGCTTGATCTGGAGCTACAGTGGGCCTGCACATAGGCGGAGGTTTCTTCACCTTCCTTATTATCTCTGTTGATACAATAATCATGTCTTTGCTTATAAAGAGATGCCAAATTTCACTGATAATACCAGTCCAGTTACTGTTGTAACAGCCTGTTTACTATAAAGCTGGTTTATCAAACTAAGAGCAGTAGATCTTGTAGACTGTCTTTATAACTGACCTTCGGGAGACAAGCCGAGCATGCAGTACGGCGCTCCTCTGACCACTACTTCTTGAAGTATAATTGCAAAACTGTACACATCTCCTTTATAAGTTCCTTTCCGTGGACTTTCAGGGTCTCTGAGAAATTCAGGAGCTGTCCAGAATAGATCTGAATGACAAATAATTGCCTTATCATGCTTTTGTTTAATATCAGAGAATTAGATGGAATAAAAGTGAGATTTGCATTATAAATAAACCAGATTTTTAAAAAACAAACACCCATACCCTCTAGAGGTGGGGTCTCCTTTGGAGTTTTCTGGGTCTCAAGAATCTCATTGTAACCATAATCAGTGATCTTTAAGACAAAACGTCCATCTACTACACAATTACGAGACTTCAGGTGCCCATGAGGAAATTCCCTGTGGTGAAGATATTTCATGCCCTATTGGATGGTACCAGAAACCATCAGATTTTAACGTCGACAAAGATATATATAAGGACATTATAAATGCATTTGAAAATAATCTGGAGATCATTAGAAGTCTGCATTTTTACCTTAATATTCATCAAAATGTTCAAAAGTACCTTGATGAGATCCAGCACTAAGGAGGATTTAAACATCCAGTCCAGTTTGACATCTTCATTACGGAGGAGGTCATGTAGACTCCCCCGTGAACAGTGTTCAGTCACAATGGCAAACATCTCACAATCGGTGAAGAACCCCAAAAATGGATTGACATTTTCATTCCGTAGGTCCTTCATCTGGGAATTATAAAGATGATAGGAAGTGTCACTCAAAGAACAAGCTCATACCAAACTGGTAGCTTTAAATTAGTGTTTTGAACCATACCTTGGTGAAGATCTTAGTGGTGCTCTGTTTAACCTCTTTGAAGTCTCCCTCCTTAAACTTTTTTAGCCACACCCAGTCACCCTGCAAATATCAAAATGATTTAAATTTTGTCAAGTTGAAATGACATGGTGTGCTCAATAAATAAAATGAAATGACTCATAAAATCACCTCATAGACAGCCACGTTTGAAGTTTCATGTGTTGCTGTTGCCATGCTATTCACAGAGCGGGAACGTTCACCTGTGCTCTTCTCCTCAATGTAACTTTTTGAATCACAAAGATCTTCAAGGGTGATTTTCTGTGAGCAAAGAGATTACACATAGAAAATATAATATAACATTTTCACAAAAAAAAGAGCTTAATGTTTAAAGAAAGCAGCTGGTAAGGTGACGCATACTCTCTTGCTCAGCTGAGGGTTGATGAAGGTCAGGTCCTCAAGCGTAAGCAGGATTCTGTTGGGCCCTTTGATCAGCTGGATTTGTTGGATTCGCCTCCTACAAAGATCAGACAAGTTCACGCACAACTTCATGTATCTTCTATATATTCATAAAATGAAAAAATCATAGGATCTTATCAAAATCACAGCAATATTACCTTATGAATAGACTTAGACCAATAGAACCAAGAACCATAATGAGAACAATCACAAACGCTATAACAACATATATAATTTCCACACCTAAAACAAAAAAGAATAAATTAGTCAACAAATACATAGCATATGTTACTAATTATACATAATATCATAAGCATCAGTTAAAAGTGATTATTTAAAAATACTAAAGTCATACTAATTTAATTATTTTATGCTAATTATTTTGACTTTATAATAATAATAATATCAAATGATGCAGTTAGATTGACTGGTGACAAGGATCATTGACAATAGCAAATGTCATAATTGTAGCATGATTGAAAAACTAAATATTACTGTTTCATTAATTTTGAATGTAATTTTATTTTTAGTTTCTTTAAACTACTTTGGGCTTTGATAATTAAGACAACGAACAATGTTTAATTATGATAGTTGACCACACAATATGTGACATAAAGATATTCTTATTTATTACAAGTGCCTATATATTTTAATATAGAGCAGAGAGAGAGAGAGAAGAGAGAGAGGCGAGAGAGATGCTCATGTTACTATAGTTCTTTGTAATTATTCATTTTAAGTGATGATTTCTGTTAACAAATGTGATTTATTATGTGTAAAAAAAAAAAATCCGATATTTTCGTGACAATAGGTCCTTAAAGATAATACTACTAAACTATCATATATTTAATAGTGATCATAAAATACTAATCCATTTCGTTATAATTATTTGAATTTGAAGGTCATTATTTTTTAATAATATAGAATAGAGATGCTGGTGACGTTTAGCGAAAGTTGACCACCATTTAAAAGTCAACTATCTGTTTCTCAGTGATCAACACTGTGTAAAATGAGTATGAGTTTGCGTGGGTTTGTTGTACCTCCTGTGCAGATGGCATTGGGGTCAAACCAGCAGCTGGAGTCTGAAGGTGGAGGGGAACCTGCAGGGAAATTAATGTACGTGCCGGCAAACAGCACCTTATCTAACGTCAGGTTCACATAAAAGCAGCGATACAGTTCAGATCCCCAGCCATCAGTGTCTAAGATCACATAGTCGGTTTGCCCGTTCCCTTGGCCATCCGTGCGGATATTCTGGTTGAATCCGGAAAATGTAATGTTACTCGTGAAGGAAGCCAGGTTGGACCCGGAGAACCACTTACCAGCTCTTCTGGCATTGTGCATGGACTTGGCAAGGAGGTACAAACTGTTGTAGATTGTACCAAAGAGCGGAGAGACCTGAAATGTAGCAGAACATTTTAAAGTAGAGTTTTATGCATGTGTACAAATAAGACTCACAAATGTTTCAAAGTGCACACCTGCTCTGGCTCTTGTGACACCATCAGTTCTCCAAGTCGTTTGGCCATATTGTACGCTTCGTTGAATGACATCAGATCTGACTCCATGGTGATGGTGAGTACCGCGTCATAGGCTTTGCGCAGTTTTGTGTTGTTTTGCAGTGGGAAGTAGGTGGTGTTGGTGTAGGGCAGGCTGTACAGAAGGGTGTCGTATGGTATAAACACATATTGACCCTTTGTCAATCCCATGTCATAGGCCTTCATCAGGAATGAAGTTTGTTGTTCTCCTCCAATGAGTGCTGAGTGCATGCACATAATGATGACTGAAACACACATGAAAAATGAATTCATTCACGTTGAATTGTAATTTTAAAAATATGTTTTACTTAATTTTTAAAAAGACAGTTGAAGAAATTGAACAAACCTTTAAACAAAAACTTTAACAAGCAGGAAAATGTTTACGAATGTTTGTTTCACATAAATATCTTTAATTGAGTACTAAATGTAGTGAATGCATTTACGCACAGGTTTAAATAAATGCTTTTTTGTTAGTTTGTTAGAGATAAAGCTCCTTTTGACCACTGTAGCAAAAGAAAGTGAAATGATGAGATGAAGCAAACTTTCAGATATCATCTGTTCAATCTTATATGATCTATTTCAGTAACTACAGGATTTTGATAGCAGTGGTTTTTGTGTGTTGTTGGTTTTAAATACCATGTTCTCTCTCTTTAAAAAAATTATAGATACATTAGTATGATAATAATTCTAAATATAGTATAAAATATTAAGTATACACACCCCCACCCACACACATGAATATATGATATATATATATTATATATATCTACTTATATACATATTAAGTTTTGACAAGTAGAGTTGTCATTTTTGTTCTTTTGAAATGTATCCAGATTGTGTAACAATGGGTTGTGTTGTTGCATATGTTCCATTTTTGCTGGTAACTAAATTGTTGTAGAGTCATTTTAAAAAAGCCGTCAAAAAGTCGACGGAAAGGACTTTCAGATATACTGAGAAATACACATTACAACATTCATTTATCATTTGAAATTTATACATATATTATATGTTATTATATAACTTTAAATATAGAAGAATATTACAGTAAAGTGGTCATTATACAGTTTTAAATATCATTATAATCATTCTATTGTTCACCTTGTTAATATATCCCGTTATATATCTAATCTAATTATATCATAACAATTATTGGTTAAACAATGATTTATACTGTATGATACCTTTTGTTTTACTGGTTAAAATTGTCATCTTAAAAAGTCTATACAGAAACTGACCTTAAAAAATACTGGGAAATATTTACTGGAACACAAATCTCTTGATGTCGCTCAACATATAAGGAATGTTTATGCACACACTGCAAATCTATGTGTCCAAAACAATTTACCTTTGATCTCCCCTGCGTTTCGTATGCTCAGCAACGTGTTCTCCAGCATGGTGTCATTATTCCCCATGGACACAACGATGCCAACAGGAAGCCCCTGGTTTCTGAGAGCACTAGCCAATTTGGCAGCCGTGTCGATCCATATATCCTCATTAGAAGACACGATGGCTATGTTAGCCAAGCTGAAAAACTTAAGTACACTAAAAAGCACCCGTGTCGGGGATGGTAAAGTTCGAGCAAATGTTGGGTAGCCCTGGACCCGGTCTAACTCATAGTTAATACACGCCCATGAAAATATAGACTTGTCCCAATTCTTGCCCATGAGCGCCGCAGCATTGCAGTATCCTGGATTTGTAGGGCCTACAAATGCATCAACCATGTTCTCATATTGTACAAATGAGGTCAAGGCTTTGGATGTCTCACAAGCCTCCTGAAGGATGACAAAGTCCATTGTGCAGCCCAGATCTAAACTAAAATCCTCGTTTATGCGGCCAACAGCCAGTTTGGATGCAATGGCAGGAAGTGATTTTGCGTAATAAGGGTCACAGTTCCAAGGCCCCAAGACACCTACTTTGAAAATCAGGCATTGGACACAGCATGGAAACGTCAAAACACCAAGAATAATCCATAGTGTAATGCTGTAAAATGGGAGCGTAGAGAGGCTGTGTCTGCTCCTGAGAACGAGGCAGCAGGGGTAACTGGATAACTCCCATAAAGCACCTCCGAATGGGAGGTGAATATGTTGCATTGTCCTCCGTCAGAAGACGTTATGAGAGATGGATATTACAAAGAGACACCTAGAAAACAGCGGGTTAGACATGAATTGAAGTCATGGCACACTTTTATCAGTTTTCAAGGCCAAATATTCAATAGGCTTATCTGTTACATACAGCTAGGTTGTATATTTTCTGTACAATTCATTTCAACACACCAAAATTGAAAACTTAGTTACATTTTTAAGTAAAAATGAAAGTAGTTGCAAATCGACAGTCTGCAGTTCATTTTAAATGTAAGTTATGTGAGTTAAATCTGATCAAATCTAATAATTGAACTCTGAATGATTAGAACATGGTTGTAGAAATTACATGAAATTATTGTGACATGGGAAAAAGATTTATTTGTGCTTTGCTAATCTACACTGTAAAAAATTATTTTAGGTAATTATTTAGTAAATAAAACATTGATTATTGGAGTAAATTTTACAAATAAATAACATTTCAGTCTTTCCAAATTTCATTTTTAATGTGCTATTTTCCTTTTGTTGTAATTATTTGTGAGATTTACTAGCAATTTCTGAGAGAAAATTGTTTCTACACCAAATTTTTTGATGCGGACAAATACAAATAAATAAATAAACTACAAATTGATCTGCACTTATATTTATGCTAGTGAACAAATTGAAACACATTGCTACATAAAATGCAATTTAGAAAATGAACTTACCATTATTTATATGGGCCTCTTGGTGCAGGAAAACATTTTCACAAAGTTTTACCTCTTTCCTCCAGTGTTTTCTTTTATAAGGTCGATTTATATCCTTCATAGAGTTCTCCAGCATCAGTCGCGCAGTGGGCATAAACAAATGTTGAGTAGATCTCAGCTCACAAACAAGAGTTTGATGAGGCTCGTCAGTGGCGTCGAGATTCAACTTCAGCACCCTGGAGAGCTACTTAAGCCTACAGTCATCAATCCAGGTGCACTTTTGCACCTTTCACAATTCACACCTAACGTTCAGTAACATTTTCCAGCTTCACCCTTATGAATATTGCAGTACAACTACTCGATAGTGTTGTCGATATGGGTTCAGTTTTTACCTTTCAGTTCCTGAAATCCTTGACGAGCTTTAAAATAATTAAATACATTTTATAATCAAATCAAATAAAAAGCGATTTGAAATGAATCCACTCAAAATTATCAAGAGGCCTAGATGTTTCTCTATTCAATGAAAGTCCTTTGAAAGTGACCCGCGGATGAATCTAATCCATACTTGGTCAGGGACAAAATAAGAGGATTGCAGACATACGTTAACGCTTCAGACCCACCTTTACTGACTGAGCTAGCCATGAACGCAATTAGTTACTTTTTAGGCAAACGAAGGAAACATAAAATTGTGTTGCATTATAGTGTACAGTCATCACAAGCGTAAATTACACATTAGGAAGATATTTTGATGGGCCAAGAAGAATAATTAAATGCAATGAATCAATCACTAATTACAACTACTCATTCATTTTCACCATTAAATTTAATCATTTTAATTTTATTTATTTATATTTAATTTGTATTTTGTTGTCCGGGTGATAAGATAGCTCTTAAACTGACTTCCAGTGCTGTTGGTTTGGATGTGAAAATGTTTCAGCAAAAACATTAAAATACTGTTATTTTTTGTGAATACCAAGCTTTTTTTTCATAAATTATGTTTAAATATATACTATGCATATCGTAGTATTATTATAATATATATATATATATATATAGAATATAATGATAACACCACACACTGTCGATATAGGGTTTGTGTGTGTTGTAGATGTGGTATATTAATATATCTAATTAATTACTAAAAAGTACTTATTAATAAATATTCTGATATATATACTATTATGTACAATGACATCCAATGACTATGAAAAACCACAAAACACCATGGGAATAGGGTTAATCATTATTTGTACACAAGCATAAAATAATCATACTATATGCACAGTACAGACAACACTACTTATGCCAACATTCTCTATTCACGATTACAATCTCCAGTCGTTTAAGCACCACAACAAATACAATACTTTTGGATCAGAAAAGTCGCAGGAACACATGTATTAGTATAGAACACACAATTTTATTATCATTTTTATGGCTTCCTTTTTTTGAGGCTCGCTCTTTAGGTTTTTATGGTCGAGCAAGTCTCAGGCAATCCTATTTCCCCTTGCCGATGGAGAACCCTAGAGGTGCTGAGCGGTTTACGCAGGTAATCAAGCATTTGTTTGGTGTAGCTGTGATAGGCCCACTTCAATTGAATTTGCACATGGTGTATTGGGTATAATTAAAGTTAACGAAGAGCGTTCCCTTGGACGATCCCTAGAGTTCTCTCACATTTGCCTGCGTCAGTTAAACCTTGTGTTTTGAGAATTCATCTGAGGTCTCTCTGAGCTCATTTGGACTATTAGCACAATGTTTACAGAGAAATACGAGCCCAGGTAATAAGAAACATTTACGGAACAAAACCATCTTGTGCTCAAGCAGTTTTACTGTTTGATTCACATTTTCATTGTTTCTCGTTTGCTGGCTATTAACATTTTAAAAGTCTTGACTTTTTGACGGATCACGTGACTTCTGGGATTTCTGATGTGCTTGAGGAGCTTAATGCAGCTTTTGCTTAATGCAGCTTTTGCTTAATGCAGCGTTTGCCTTCAGGTTACTGTTGAGATTTTCTGGTGATATGTGCAGTGAGAGTGAGAGAGAGGGAGGAGGGCGAGAGAGATGTGCTGACCCATATCCAATAAGCCTCTGAGCTTCTTAAATGTTACACCTTGACACCTCTGCCCTACAACCAGAAACAGAGGATGCAAACTCAGCAAACAGCACCCAAAGCTCTTACAGGTAATATTTCAAGCACTCTGTAGCACTAAATAACCGTCTCTAAAGGAAACAAAACCAAAATGTCTTGGTCTTTGAAACATGTACAGGGTTTGAATGGACATATCTGTAATTTTATTAGGGCTGATTGGTTAGTTAACCATTGCTGAAGATGCACTTCATATACTTTCTAATATCTGTGGTACAATTAATAATATTTGTGAATATATAACTAAAAAGTTTTACTCTCTTCATTGAAATGTGGACTCCTTGAAGACAATTGTGTTTGTTTTATTGTACTGCCATCTAGTGGATGAAAAAAATCTGCACTCTTTTAAACGTGCAACCTCATTCAGATCAGAGGTTGTTTTAAGTTGATATTTTAGAACATATTATAAACTATGCAGTTCCTGCATAATCGTCATTGTCCTCTTTTTCTTCCTATACTCTCCTTCTCTTTATTCTTTAGTTTCACTTCTACGAGTTATAAAAATCTGCAGAGAGCAGAAAAACAAAAGAAACTTTAAGAACTCCGATTTCACAATCAAAGGTTTTCTTTGTGACCTAAATCCACCTGAAAACCACAAAATAGTGATAATATAAATACAAATAATAGTGCATACATCTTTGGGGCTTTTCTATTCCTTAAATTTAGTAAACGCTTACCATTACAGATGTAATTTAAGCTGAAGTTGTATGATGGTAACCTTCAACATTAAATTGTAGAAGTTTATATTTTAACATGAATATATTAATAATAAATGAGTTGTGATTTATTTGACAACTCACATTTTGAAAACACAAAATATGATCTTAGTGGTATATTGCAGTGGCCCATAAGGGAGTCCATATAGAAAATATGAGAAAATTTGACAGCGTTTAACATGTTAGCTCAAGTTTTTTTTTTTAAACATTTATTAAATTTGATATTGTTACTGTTAAATTCCACTTTCTAAAGACTGATGGGAAAGTACAAGACTAATCATGATTAGTTTTATTCTGTTGTTTGTAACCTTCATTTTTAACAGTGAATAGCTTTAACTTGCTCATTAGGGTTTGAAGGGCACTATTCTCTGAAACACTGCTTTAGAACAATATTTAATGTGAAAAACACTATATAAATAGATTTGAACCCACTGACATACATCATCAACTTTCTTTTATTGTTACTATTTTTTATCATTCAAACAGTTGTAAATGAATAAATAAATGCTACAAGAACATGGTGCATAAATGAAAAAAAGACCACCTTCTTTATGAATGTGCATCTGTAAAGCCTCTACAGAGCTGTTCAAACAGTCAAATCAAGAATGTTATGGTTACACATAGTTATTTCTCACGTTAGACTTGCCTGCATGCCTTTCCTTTATTATAAAGTAAATATTTTTTAGAAAACGTTATAATAATTTGTTTTGGCTTCAGAACAGAGACAGTATAAAAGCTATTATTTATTGGTTTAATTTAAAAATAAAAACATTAACATATTCGGATGCATTAAGAAAATGTCAGAAAAGTTTCGACCTCCAGTTTACATTGAAATGGTCTGTAGTGTTATATACTCGCCGCTAGAGGGCGCTGTTACTAGCCGCGTCTAGACGTTGGTGGGCGCGGATTATCATCAGCGAGTGAAACTCTAGACGAGACTGTGCTTGCGGTGGCGTTTTATCGCTTCATCTTCTGCGGCGAGTCTGTAACCGATAGATCGACAAAGTCCCAACCAAGACAATACCGCAGACGTGCTCATTCGCCCCACTACAAAAAGCACAGGATATGACAACCCCTAAAACTGGAGTCTTTTCCGATGCTGGCCTGGAAGAGTAAAAGCTCTCCAACAGACGTGTCGCGGCACATGGTAAGTTTTACCAAAAAGAAAAAAGTTTTCTCCTGTATCTCACAAACGTGACTTACTGTTGGCATTGGTTTGTACTGCCTTTTTTATTTGACAAACTCAAAATGCCTGCTGATTGCTTCATCTCAAGTAGTTCGCGTAATGAAAAATAAAGACACAATGGAAGTAACGTTAACTTGCATATTGTTACATTCTGGTGCTGTGAAACGCACACATTTGTTGAGCATTGACAAGTTGTTCCAACGTTTATTTGCGATTGTATTTTTAAATGAATACAGATGTGGATCAGACCATGAAGGCAGAGATTTGGGTCTCAAAACCTAGTCAGCTGCCTACCTAGACAGCACCAATGATGGCCAAAATTCTGTCAAAGTAGTTATCAGATAAATTCATTTTACAGTGAATCAACCAATATTGTTTTGCACAGACATTTTAAAAGAAATAATTATTAATTGTTATTTTATTCTGCTTTGTACTACACGTTAAGTAATACACGTTCTTATTTAAGAATAATAACTATTATTAATAATATTTTTATGGCATATTATAACAATAATTGCAACATAGCTGTTTATGTAAAAATTTATTTGTTCATCATTTTATTTTCATCTTTGTTTTGGGTTCTATTTAACAATTGGATTTAAATTGCTGCTTTTCTCACTTGAATGAAAAGCACAATATTCCTATTTAAGCAGATTCATCAAGTTTAAGTAGCACTTTAGGGTGTCACAAAGACTTTTAAAAAATTTGGGGAACTACTTTCTTATAGCATGTCTGCTATTGTGTTAGTAACATTAGAAATTAATAGTTATATCTCACTAAATTGTTGTCAGTGTACACACTAAGTGAAGTGTTTTAATTGTACCTATTATTCAATCAGTTACATAAGAGGTAATTGTTTATTTAGCGTGCTGGCTCTGTTAATCATTATACATACTACTACACGCAATCTTACAAATTAATGTTCAGT
>JADLZN010011633.1:0-59703 GCA_018155175.1 Sinocyclocheilus anophthalmus
TTGAAGACATTGAAAGGTCCTTCAGATTACACTGCTGTGGCCAATATCACAGAAGCTCTGGAGAAGATTGAAGCCTGCATGAAAACTTGGATCAAATGCGTTACTTTGTCGTGTAGAATCTATAATATGAGATGGTGTGCTTGTAAATAACGTTAGATTTTCCTCAAAATTGTAACTTCTTTGCAGATGTCTTTAATATGTTGTATTGACTTTTTAACCATCCTGTCTTGTGCTCTGAAGGTCCTTGCAGAGAAAACCAGCTAAGGAAAGAGGCAGATGACCTGGGCCCCCGTGCAGAGCTTGATCACTGGAAGAAACGCATGTCCCGTTTTAACTACCTGCTGGACCAGTTGAAGAGCCCTGAGGTCAAAGCTGTGCTGGGGGTTCTAATTATAGCCAAGTCCAAACTGATTAAGGTTTGTTGATGGTTTATGTTTATATATCATTATTAGCTGTTTGGTGAATGAGACAATAGCTGGGGCATTTATCTTGCCACATAAATGTGAAGGTAAATTTGTTTTCTAATTTAATTTTTTGAAACGATAAGCTAAATATTCCTTCTTTTTTCACAATGACTTTTTTTATTTTCAGTTCAGTAATGTCCTTGAATGAGCTGTTTTACCAGTCAGTTAGAGGTCTAATTTTCAGCCCCTAAACTATTTGTCTCCCCAGGTTTGGCGAGAACTAGACATCAGAATCACTGATGCAGCAAATGAGGCCAAAGACAATGAGAAGTACCTGTACACCCTTGAGAAGTTCTGTGACCCACTTCACAACAGCAACCCTGTAAGGCTTATTCTGCAGTTACTACATTTGTGCCATTCAAAAATATGAAATAAAATCATACTGCTCAGCATCTTGTGTAGATAATATAGAAAATTGTATCTTTCAATCATAGCAATTCTTAGAATAGTCTCAGCATGTTTGTGGACATGACATTATTAATGTAGTTGGTCTTGGTGGACTAGATCTGCTATGCACATTGCCGTTGCCAAGCAATTGTGGAATTGCAACAGCCAATAGATACTGTACACACACACACATTCCTGTGAGCTTGTAAGATATGCTTGCTGCTGCATGAATAAGCAAACATAAGCCACTTTTCCACTGTCAGTCCAGGGCGAGCCAGAGCTATCAACAGGCCGGGCAGGGCTAATAGCCTCAGACCTGTAGCACCGAACCCAAAAATCACACTGCGTTCCACCATCGGGCCAGAAGCTCTGCTGCGCTTCAATAAATTCTGCCCCTTACACGCCTCTCAGAAACAACGTCACACAACCCCATCATTTCACCAACAAAGAGAAGTTATGAGAAAACTAATCAGAAATAAATCACAGGAACTAGCGCAATCACAAAATGAATATGATAAAAGCGGACGTTTGTTTGTATGTTTTGTTGTTTACATAGATTTAAATCCAAAAGCATCGATGTTTTACAGTAATAATAATGATACATTGATTATAATGAATTAATTTGTCAGGATTGAAAAACTGGTCACACAGAAATAAAGTGGTATTTACCTTTATTTCACGAAAGAAAGAGGACACATATTCAGTCACGTCTGTTTCTGTTTATTTGTAGTCACAGTAACTTATACATCACAGTTAGAAAGAATGAGCATTTCTATAATTTTCCATCAGAAATACGACCTGTGTAGCAGTGGGAGCTCCCGAATAAAAACTATGATTATGATATATTTTATGACATACGTGGAGCTAAATATGAACAACAGACAGTCAGGTATAAAGAGACGAGACTTACTGACTGATAGCCTATATGATTTGTCTGATTTCTTCAAGCGGTCGTATTTACCATATTTACAATGGTACTGGCCAAAACGGTGCACACCGGTTTGAGTTTGAACTTGCCCCAGGCTTGTTTGAGATGCGCCTGGCCTCGCCTGAAATTAAGGCGAGAGTAGGAGGCTACAGTGAGGGGAGGAGTGAAATAAGAGCAGTCAAGAAGACGGACAGTTCTGACCTCTCGAAGGGAACAGATACCAACGAGATTACTGATTTTTTACTGTCCTCTGGGGGGGCCCCCAAACTTTTGTCTTACCTTAATGGGTTCATCTTTTTTATTTGTCCTTTACATTTGCCTGTTCTCATTGTTTGTTCTGATTGTATGCATAATAATAATAAAATAATAATTTTAAAAAGGATAACTACGGATCAAAAGGCAGAATTGCGTAATATACAACTCATGTGCTGTGCTGCTGATTACGGAAGATGATTTCGTTCTTGTTTCCTTATCTAAAAATAAATTCGCTGGAACAATACACTTAAAGTGCTTGATTTTAATTCCATCAAAAGGTGTATTTTTCATCCATTTTATTTAATACAAAACATGTATTTTAGATTTTATAGAAGATATATTGACACAATCACATTTATCTCACACAGAGATCGCACGGTATAGTGTTTGGGACTTCATGCATAATGTAAATACCTATCACATGAACTCAGCTAGAACATAAATATTTTAGAAGAGAAGGAGAATACACAGCATCACGTTGTCTGAACCATGGGCATTAAGCTGTGTAGTCAGGCATCAGTCGTTTTCATCATTGCTTTTGATCAGCGCAGTCGGTTTGGAGAGCATACATCGCGCTCGACTGCACAAGCCGAACCACAGCCGCCTCGCCGTCACTAGAGTTTTTTGGCACATGTCAGCATGGCATCAGAGCAAGTCGGACGTAACTCTGTCACTTTTCTAACCGGCATGCATCTCGAGGTGATCACCGGTGATTGGTTCTGCGCAGATTTTGCTAATCTCAAAACAAGCCTATCTTCTTCAGGGCGAAAAAGGAAGATAAAAGCTGAAACGTTTTCACGGAACCTTGCAAAAGCAGCGCGTTACAATGGTGAGGGAAAAACTCTGTGTATTGCGTGTAATCACATCATACAGTTTATGATCACCAGGGGGACGCGGGGAGGGGTGCTAGGGCTGCAGCACCCACTGTTTTCACATGGTTGCAAATGCAATGCCAGGTTTGTTCATTTAAATGTATTCAGTTTTATCATTTAATAGTTTATTTGTAATGATCTCTGAAATGTCAATTGTAAGTGGGCTATAATAAACCCATTTTTATCATTATAAACATGATTAATTTTACTTGTGATGTTTTCTATATGGGATGATTAGACTAATCCTTATGAACACGTGACGCTAGCGCGTGGTATCAGACATTAACTGTACAGAATGCGAACAAGATTAACTTAAATACGAGGAGATAATGGCGCAAAAGCGAATTTCAATTTTTTTTAAATGCCCATCCCAGCAAAAACTTTCCAAAATCAGCATCCAAACAACACCAGCCCCAGCACGAGCACCGACGTAAATGAACCAGCGACCGGGTTCACGCTAAGTTGGTCAAGACTGACAGCTCTATTTTCTATATTGATGTAAGCATTGAAAGCGCTGGCTAATTTGCCACAGTTAATTAAGCTTAAATAGAGCTCTCTTCATAGCATAGAGAAAGACAAGGTGACTAGATACTTTCACTCTGCTTGGTTACTGTCAAAAACACATTTTCGTCCTCCTCCACAGTCATACACCTTGACATTCAATTTCTCACTTGCATATGCTTACTTATTTGCTTTTTATATTGTGTGATATCAAGAGCTGGCTTCATATTTCATAGTTGCCTCTCCTTGAATTACACATAGTGAATCATCTTGTAGACATATGTCTGTAAATATACATCTGTCCATAAATATACAGAAGAAAAGCTCATATACTATTTAAATAGTGATTGTTCATTAAAGAATAAATATTTTGTTATTATTTATTAAAAGATGCGGTTTTACATTTATTTTATTTTGAGAAACAAAGTCGTTCTGGCATCCGTAATCTGGATTCATTTTCTGGCTAACTGTATTTGTGTTTGAAAAGACATGAGAACCTTTATTTTGGGGTGATTTTTTTTTATGTAGTCTAAAAATCCAAATAATGATAGAGCAAGAATATATTCCTGTATAAGGAATCTCATTATTTATTTATTGAGAAAAATGATACAGTGTTAAATATCTGTGAATAGCAAAAGTATGTCAATCTTTGCTTTCAGTATCTGGTGTGACCCCCTTTTGCAGCAATAACTGCAGGTAATGTTTCTTGTAACTGCTGATCAGTCCTGCACAACGACTTGTAGAAATTTTAGCCCATTCCTCAGTATAGAACCACTTCAACTCTGTGATGTTGGTGGGTTTCCTTCTATGAACTGCTTGCTTCAGGTTCTTCCACAAAATTTCAATTGGATTAAGGTCCGGACTTTGACTCAGCCATTCCAAAACATTAACTTTGTCCTTCTTTAAAAATTCTTTGGCAGTATGACTTGTGTGCTTGGGGTCGTTGTATTGCTGCATGATCCACTTTCTCTTAATATTCAGTTCTCAGACATATGTCCTGACATTTTCCTTTAGAATTTGCTGCTACTGTATAATTCAGAATTCACTGTTCTATCAATGATGGCAAGCCGTTCTGGCCCAGATGCAGCAAAACATGCCCAAACCACTACCACCACCATGTTTCACAGATGGGATAAGGTTCTTATGCTGGAATACAGTGTTTTCTTTCTCCAAACATAACGCTTCTCATTTAAACCAAAAAGTTCTATTTTGGTCTCATCTGTCCACAAAACATTTCTCCAATAGCCCTCTGGCTTGTCCACATGATCTTTAACAAACTGCAGACAGGCAGCAATTATTTTTGGAGAGCAGTGGCTTTCTTCTTGCAACTCTGCCATGCACACCATGGTTATAGGACTCATGAACATTAACATTAGCCAATATGAGAAAGCAACTTCTAAGCTGCTTAGAAGTTACCCTGGGTTCCTTTGCAACATCGCAGACTTTTATACATCTTGCTTTTAGAGTGTTCTTTGTTGGTGGACCACTCCTGGGGAGGGTAACAATGGTCTTGAATTTCCTCCATTTGTACACAATCTGTCTGACTGTGGATTTGTGGAGTCCAAACTCTTTAGAGATGTTTTTGTAACCTTTTCTAGCCTGATGAGCAACATCAACTCTTTTTCTGAGGTCCTCGGAGATCTTCCACAAACATGATCAGACTTTGATAAATCCCTGTTCTTTAAACAAAACAGGGCACACACTGACACCTGATAGTCATCTCACTGTTTGAAAACACCTCTGAACAGATGGACTCTCATTTCACCTTCAAATTAACTGCTAATCCTAGAGATTCCCAAACTTTTGCCACTCACAGATTGGAATTTAACATATTTTCCTGAATTAAAACACATGTTCTTATTTGTTTGATTGGGTTCTCTTTGTCTACTTTCAGGACTTGTGTGAAAATCTAATTATGTTTTGAGTCATATTTATGCAGAAATATAGAAAATTCTAAAAGGTTCACAGACTTTCAAGCAGGACTATGAAATACCGTGTATACCAGGGGGACGAAAAAAAAAAGTATTTAGTGAGCCACCAGTTGTGCAAGTTCTCCCACTTAAAAAGATGAGAGAGGCATGTAATTTTAATCATAGGTATACCTCAAATATGAGAAACAAAATGAGAAAAAAAAAAAATCCAGAAAATAACATTGTAGGATTTTTAAAGAATTTATTTGCAAATTATGGTGGAAAATAAGTATTTGGTCAATAACAAAATTTCACTCAATACTTTGTTATATACCCTTTATTGGCAATGACAGAGGTCAAACGTTTCTGTAAGTCTTCACAAGGTTTTCACACACTGTTGCTGGTATTTGGCCCATTCCTCCATGCAGATCTAAAGTAATGTTTTGGGGCTGTCGCTGGGAAACACGAATTTTCAACTCCCTCCAAAGATTTTCAATGAGGTTGAGATCTGGAGACTGGCTAAGCCACTCCAGGACCTTGAAATGCTTCATACGAAGCCACTCCTTCGTTGCCCGGACGGTATGTTTGGGATCATTGTCATGCTGAAAAGACCCAGCCACGTTTCATCTTCAATGCCCTTGCTGATGAAGGAGGTTTTCACTCAAAATCTCAAGATACATGGCCCCATTCATTCTTTAGTTTACACGGATCAGTCGTCCTGGTCCCTTTGCAGAAAAACAGCACCAAAGCATGATGTTTCCACCCCCATGCTTCTCAGTAGTTATGGTGTTCTTTGGATGCAACTCAGCATTTTTTCTCCTCTAAACACGACAAGTTGAGTTTTTACCATAAAGTTATATTTTGGTTTCATCTGACTATATGACATTCTCCCAATCCTCTTCTGGTTCATCCAAATGCTCTCTAGCAAACTTTAGATGGGCCTGGACATGTACTGGCTTCAGCAGGGGGACACGTCTGGCACTGCCGGATTTGAGTCCCTGGCGGCGCAGTGTGTTACTGATGGTAGCTTTTGTTACTTTGGTCCCAGCTCTCTGCATGTCATTCACTAGGTCCCCCGTGTGGTTCTGGGATTTTTGCTTACAGTTCTTTTGATCATTTTGACCCCACGGGGTGAGTTCTTGCGTGGAGCCCCAGATCGAGGGAGATTATCAGTGGTCTTGTATGTCTTCCATTTTCTTATAATTGCTCCCACAGTTGATTTCTTAACACCAAGCTGCTTACCTATTGCAGAATCAGTCTTCCCAGCCTGGTGCAGGTCAACAATTTTGTTTCTGGTGTCCTTTGACAGCTCTTGGTCTTGGCCATGGTGGAGTTTGGAGTGTGACTGTCTGAGGTTGTGGACGGGTGTCTTTTATACTGATAACGAGGTCAAACAGATGCCATTAATACAGGTAAACGAGTGGAGGACAGAGGAGCCTCTAAAGAAGAAGTTACAGGTCTGTGAGAAACAGAAATCTTGCTTGTTTGTACGTGACCAAATACTTATTTTACCGAGGAAATTAACAATTAATTCTTTAAAAATCCTACAAATGTGATTTTCTGGATTTTTTTTTCTCATTTTGTCTATCATAGTTGAGGTATACCTATGATGAAAATTACAGGACTCTCTCATATTTTTAAGTGGGAGAACTTGCACAATTGGCGGCTGACTAAATACTTTTTGCCCCACTGTATATGAAAAGATGTAGTATGGACAGGCGTGGGTTAAAAAACAACATAACTTTTGTTATGGGTTAATGGTTTGCAGCATTACGGATAGAGATGTTTAAGACTATGTTTTTTGACAGGAATGTTATTTTAGGACAAACCAAAGACGTTGATGCAGAAACATGTCCTGCGTGACAACAGGATTGGCAGATGATGTTAGTAGGGATATCAGCTTGTTAGTATAAGAATATCAGCTTGTCAGAGCATGTATGCTAGCCTTGCAAGCCACAGTTCTGACATACAAAAAAAAAGTAAAAGAGTATGACATTAACTGCATCTTGCTACTCACAATGTGGATAATATAAAAGCAGAATTATTACACAGCTTTTTTTCTATATTCAAGTGCTTCTGTTCAAGCTCTCACATCTGCATGTGAAAATGAATTCAAGGGCAGGATCAGACAGAAATGGAGGACGTTCAGGCATCAAGATGTCAAGTGTATATTTCACCTTCCCTTCCTCCATTGGTCACTCCAGCGTCTTCAGAGAGCAGCTCTCGCCTGGGGTGATATGTTGCTGTTTATTGGAGAAGGGATCATTTCCGCTCTACTGTCCTGTTCCCGTACAGCGGGCATGGCTGGACATTGGCTTTTGGGTGAGTGAGATACTGATCCGGTGTTTGCGGTTGCAGGGAGCATGAGAAGATTACACCAGTCCGTCAGGCAGAACCCTGTCCAAAGGTCCTGTTTCTCTGGGGCTCCGTATTGTCCCGGCATCTCTCTGCAGAGTTCTCAGTCAAGGGCATGGCTGATGGATTCTCACAGATTAGGAAAAGGTTATCTGAACATTTTGCTCAAGTGGACCTCAGAGGGCAAATGAGTACTGTAGGTGACAGTAGTACTAGCTATACTCTGTTGAGGAAAACTGTTCTTATAATATTTAGTTAAAGGTGTTATGTGCTATTATTGATGTTGAAATATATTACGGATAGACAACTAAGGAAGGTATTTATATGTTGATTTTCCTGGGATTCTGTGGTTTTATCAAAACATGGCTCAACCAGGGAATGGTTTGGATGGAGTACCTGAGCAATGGAAAAACTGGTTTGAGAGAAAGTAAGATAAGAAAGAAAGAAAAAGAAAGAAAAAGGAAATAAAGATAAGAAAGAAAGAAAGAAAGAAAGATAAAAGCTAAAAAGGAAAAGAAAGAAAGAAAGAAAGAAAGAATAGTTTCACCACCAATACATCAGTGATGTCATTTACAATTAAATTCATGTGTGTGTTGTAGCAAGTTCTGTTCAAGTTCATTCTCATAAACTGAATGAGAGCAAATTGCTTCAATTCTGAATTTTGCACAACTCTGTCAAGTCCTGTTTTTACGCATTCTGATGCTAGGGAAACATCTAAAGAGTGAGAATGTTTTTTTCTTCTGTGTATTATTATGTTTCAATGGCTATTTCTAGGTATTATCATTCATTCCTTGGCATTATAAAAGCACTGGTCTCAAAAGAACCCACATTTACTCACTCAATTTGTGTCAGAGAAAGAGAAATGAGAAACACAGAGTGACAGAAATACAGAGGGAAAGAATGAGAGCCAGAGAGTTCATAACACATATGAAAGAGAGGAGCAAATGGGCTGACTTCACTGTTTTAAATTTTGACTTGCTAGTGGGTTAATAAGGTAAGACATTCGGTAGGGGGGTGGGGGGGGGGGGGGGGGGGGGACCAGCGATACAGTGAGTTGCGTCCTGAACATAAAGGTCTCTGAAGATCATTCCTATACGAAAGAACACACAGACCTCCTTTCACCATCTGTCCTTCAGTCCGAGCGCATGCTGAGTAAATTACGCCTCGTATAATGGACTCGAGTGAAAAATAGGCCGCTCTCAAAGCCTGAGTGCTGGGTTTAATGCTGGGGTTACCGCAGCGATCTGAAGATACTTGGCGGCAAATTGCAGAAATGTTCTAATGTCACCTCTCATGAATGAATCCCATCTGTGATTTATTTAATGGCATGTAAAGTGAGTAAATATTATTGAAAATTCCGCATCCTTTACTACACCGGAGAGGCCCTATTTCAAAGCGGATTTGTTTAATCCTATAGCAAATTGATCTTATTCCTATAGGAAATTACACAAAATTGTCGTTACGGCTCTAATTCTATGATAAATTATCCCTCCCACTCCCTGCATATGTGGTTGACACTGGCATAAATTGGCCTTGGAAAATAGAGCCAGAGATTCATTTAGGGACAAGAGGAAGCGATACACTGTTCAGGAAAGCAATTTACCTCTAGAATTACAAAGATGCCCTAGTCAGTGATTTTACAGGAAAATTAAACATGTGGAGAGAGCAGAAATTATTGTAACTCTCTTTTGTTTTTGCTCATTTATTTAGAAAACGTTTATCTGAAAGCTTTGAAATTTTACCCCAGACATTTACTCTGCGCCAATTAATTTTACAACTTTAAACAAAATTAGATGTGCACCAACAGATCTTACATTCATATTGCCTATGCTACCAATTGTAACTGTAAATGAAAATGCTGTGTACTGTGCATTCACAGTGGGGTCCAAATATCTGAGACCACTTGTGAAAATGTTTCTGTTTGCAGTGTAGTACAGTTTTTATTTTATTTCTATTGTAATACTGTTTTTGTCATCTTCATTTTCATTTAATTTAACTTGATATACTAGAACTGAAACTACTACCAAAATATATTATTAGTTTAAAAAACTCTATAGCATATTTAAAAACAACCAAAAACTAATAAAAAGACAAAAACACAAAATAAAATTACTAAAACTTTAACTAAATTGGCGGCATCTGTTCCTTGTTTTGTGTGTGTTTTGCTCTCCATGTGTTTCCATGCCCTTACCTGGTTTTCCTGTTCCTGCTCCCTGATTGTTTCCCATTCAAATTTCAAAATGTCATATCTCAGCCATACTAAAATAACACTACTATAATAGAGGTAGAGGACTGAATTGTGCAAATAGCCTACTATAAAATACGATATATGCAAATATTAAATCACTCATAGAACACATTTAACTCAAAGGATGTGTAAAATAATGGAGCAAAATTTATTGAAGACAGAAAAGCTTGAATTGTTTGTTCTAATATAAATAACACACCATCATACTTCAAATGTGCTTGAAGAATTGGACAGATGTTGTAGTCTTTGTGTACAGGTGTAAGGTTTTACGACTACAAACTGAACAGCTTTATTTTCTGTACTGGAAATAGTACTGTACTCTCATGTTTATACACCACAACTTTCTTTTTTTTTCATTTCATATCTTCACTTCATGAGCTTTTTCCCAAGTTGAGGATAATTGAATCATATAACCAGGCAATGAAAAGTCATATTGACCCCTGTGGTTAGAGGCATCGTTGAATGGAATAAAGCACATGCATCTCATATCAAAGCCTGCATGAAATAAACACGGAGGACAAACTTGTCCCCTGGTGAGTGGCTCATCTCCTCTCAGCGTGCTGGAGGTCTCTGAGTGCTGTGAGAGCAGTTCCTGTGGGACCCCAGGAAACTAGATCAGAATAGGTTTGTGGTGCGAAATGCACCAACCCCATGCTCCCTTTGAGAAGCTGTGTGCACGACTTGATATCAGCGAGCATGTTTATTCACATGTAAAAGCTTACCATCACAGGGTCTCTTTTCACAGTCGTGTGGGAAGTGGATTATGCTACAAAAAAAAGCTCCCTGGCTTTCGTTTTTCGGGAGAGTGATTTGCTGTTGTTTGCGGGAGTCTGTTTGTGTTTTGAAAGGCAAAGCAAGCGAGAGAAGGAGAACGTTTTACATTGTCTTTGTCAAAAGAGCAGAAAATGAAAACATTGCACAGCTTGTTGACAAGAGAGTATATCATAAATATCATAAAGTTTGGAACGATGTGTGGAAGTTATGACCGAATTTTCTTTTTTATTATTATTATTTTTTGTTTTTGGTTGGAGCAAAATATGTAGGGATACATGGAACTTACATTGCCTTCATCTGCTATCAGAAAATCCTACTTTCCACTTAGATGAATTATGAAGTTACGAGTCATCAATCAGTGCTTGCGGTTGGAAAGAACAGGAAACAGGAGGATGGTCGATAATTCCGATAGCCCTGAAGGCGCATTAAATAGGTTGTTGCAATCACGTGATTCTGATGACGTGCGAAATGCAGCTGGAGGGCAGGAAGTGATTTTTCTCCAAAGAAATCACTTGCAGAAACTCAAAATGCTTGTGTTTTGCATTGTTTATGGATGCTTAAATTGGCCTAACCGAGAAACCACAAGGAGCTTTTATAGTGTACGGAAAATGTGTTGTTCATAAGGCAAGAAATTGACTGAAAAATGCAAGAAAATGTGGCTTGTAAAACTGCGTCTGTGGTCGGGAGGAGCCGAGGCCGGATATTGTCTGTGTGCAAATGGTGAATATTAGGATAAAAATATATAAAAAAAAGAATAAGATTATTGAGTAAATAGAGTTAAGCGGTGACACTGTCAGAAATTTACGATGCTAAAGCCACAAATAGACACGATGTAAATAAGGAAATTGTTTGCAGTTCCCGGGAATGTGAGATTGCGATAATTGAAGTGCGTGACAGCTTGTTAGTGATTAACGTTCGATGAGCGCTGTATTTGGTACACTTTCTAGCAGGCTATAATCGATCAGAATTTAATAAAAGTGGTTTTACGTGCTGCTACAGGGACAACAGCACATACCCGTAAATTACATGCAGCCGTTCAGGAGTGACATACTGTATATCCCGCATCCCTCATATAAATACAGGATTCACTTATAGCTTGTTTACAATCAGGGTTAGTTGTTTGGCTATACCCATCGCCTTAATGGCAGGCAAGTATTTTAATTTAGTTTAAAAATCACTCCTCTTCATAACATAAAGATCACGTCCAACATATGTTGTGATTATAAATACCTTTATTTTGTAATAGTGTGGTGGTTGAAGAGAGATATCCCCTCATACGATTGTAAGGCGTGTTGGGTGTGCAGCAATTCAATGAAAGCGCTATATATATATATATATATATATATTATATATATATATATGTAAAAGGCATTCCGCCATAAAAAAGTAGGCATAATACAGACTTTCCTGTATCTTCTCCTTCTTTTCAGGTCACTTCCTGAACGTTGGACAGGGGTTTGTGGGCTTGGTCCTGTTAGCGACGGCAAAACAAAACTTTTATGCAAATTCTGAATTGATTTAGCCGGCCTAGAAAAGCGAGCAACTAGAATCCATATAATCACTAAAAAGATGTCATCCTCAATTGATCACAATCTCCGAGGGTTCTTATAAATCAGGGAGCTCCTCTGAACTGCCCAAAAAATAAATATCTTAGTTACGGTCTACATGTGGCGTTAGCATTGAGGACTATGACTGTGTCACAAGGCCGTGCGTGAGGTTGGCAGCCTAATCATTTAATCTTTTTTAATATCTTAATATATTATTATATCTAATTTTAACCATTTGCACACACACGAGCATTATACGGCTCCGCTCCTCCCGACCGCAGACTCAGGTTTACAAGCCACTTTTTCCTGCGTTTTTTCAATCAATTTCTTGACTTTTCCCCACTCATGAACAACACATTTTCGCACATGATAAAAGCTCATTGTGGTTTCTCGGTTTGGCCAATTTGGGGGAAGGGGGGGGGGGATCTATAAACAACACAAAACACAGCCATTTTGAGTTTCTGCTAGTGATTCCTATATAGAAAAATCACTTCCTGCCCTTCAGCTGCATTTGGCAAACCACCTATTGAAGGTGCCAAACTGAGAAAGTTGCGGACTGTTAAAAACAATGTAAATTCTGTAAAGCCACATGGGATGTCAACAGTCCTCTGCTTTTTCATTTAATATCATTCCAATCTCGCGATTAAATAGTTTTAATCCCCCCAAGGTTGGCCATAAAGGTGTAAAATACAGAAGTCTTACAGATAAGACACAAATAGGTTCTGATTGGTGTCACAGGGAGGCAAACTGGCGCCCCTGGCAGGATTCATGGAACTTAATTACTGCTTTTAATGCTCCATCAAATGTGCATTTTGGGTTTGAGGTATTACTTAACCTTGATGAGATCAGCCAGTGTGATATTCAAACATGTACCTCCATTGGTTTTATGGGTGGCTTTCAACTGCTAATTGAGATCAAATGTTCATTTATGGGGCGTTTTTGCAGCAATGGGTAAGGCAAGAATTAGGATAATCAAAGGTATTTAGATAAGAGCAGCAATTAAGACGATTCGTTAACAGAACAGCTTTACTTTGTGTTTGTCATTCAGCATTATTAAAATATATCTTATTACAGATAATGTGTACTAAATTGCACTGCTAAAAAGGAAGATAGGCCGACATGCACTGAACATCTGAAGAGCAACTGTTGTCTGAAGTCAGGAACTTATTGACAGTTTTATAAAGAGAAACCTGAGCCTCAAGCACTACTCTGAGAGCAAACTAAAATATGAATTGTCAACTACACCAAAATGCCTGAATTGAGCCGAAGTGTTCTGGATAATCAACCTACAAATATTTAATATTGTTGTTTGCAGGGCTTTTTCTTGTTTCTTGGCTGAGCAACTTTTGCCCTCGAGGTATTATTATTAATTACAAAGGAATAATTGATAACTTTGCTTCCAGAACGCTAAGAAAACAAACATCTGTAAGATTTCAATGGTTTTTTTGAAAGTGTCTCATCAAGGCCATTTCATCAGCCATTAGACTTCAGTGTCACATGATCCTTCAAATCATTCTAACATTTATTATTATTATCAATGTTGATAACAGTTGTGCTGCATAATATTTTTGTGCAAACTATGATTTTTTTTTTTCTGGATTCTTTGATGAATAAAAAGAACAACATTTATTTTAAATACAAATCTTTTGTAACATTATAAACGTCTTTAATGTCACTTTTGATCAATTTAATTCATTCTTGCTGAATAAAAGTATTAATTTATATAAAAAAAATCTGTCCCCTTTTGAACTTTTGAACAGTAGTGTATTTTGTTTTGTTACAAATTATTTCTAAATACTCTTCTTTTTAATTTTTTATTCATATCAAAGAATCTATGCTATTAGGTGACATTTCCAATATTATATAAACAAAATATTATTAATATTTAAAATTAAACATAAATATTTAATACATCTATTTTTTTTGCTTTGACAGAGAAGAGAGAGAGAACAGGGCTATTCCCAATCATAATATTATTATTATTTATTGTTTTTATGTGCTCATATACCTATTTTATTCTCTCTCTCCTTTTTTATTGTTTTTGTATGTGTGCTAGATTTTTTTTTTATTTGTTGCCTCTGTATATTAAGCTAGTGTAGGAGAAGATATTTTACAAAGCTTCAACTTTAACATACATCTTTCCCTGTGCATTAAATACACCTTCCATCGTCTGGAAGTTTTTAGTGCCTGATGATAAGAGAATTTGCGTCCCTCTAGTTTTCATGTCCTTGACTGAGCAAGGTGACAGAGAATATATTAAGCTAAAACGAATCTGTGTGCTCGTGTTTATGACCAGCCTGTCTGTGTATGCACTTAGCAGAAAATTTAATTAGTTCACGAAGTGTAATCAAAAAAAAAAAAACGCACAAAAAACCTGTTCACTCCAGGCTAAAAGCACATAGTTTTGTGGACTCATAAATCATTATGTAAGTCTCTTAGTATCAGCGTGCAACACAGCATTACCCTGGGTGGAAAACAACTTAGAGTGGCGGGCCTCTCCGGAAGATGATGACTGAAAATGAATTTAATCAGAGTCTAGCGGAGAGATTTCTCGCCTTTTATACTCCCCCACCCCACATCCCGCTCGCATAACATCGCTGTCCCTTTTGGCCCCTGGAGAAACGAAATCGGTGTGGAGGAGTCGGGAATGTGCGTTTCTATGGTCACATATGGCAGGAGAAAAGCGAGGTTTTAGCCGGAGGGAAATGGTCAGGATGCAGGACGCAACCTCCTTTCACGCTCCTTTTCCATAGAACTTTCACCTCAATTTTTGCAGCAGGAGACCAGAGGGAGGAACAGGCAAAGGTCACTTCACTGAATGCTTGCTGCATTTCTCAGTGGTTCTGCATCATCTCAGTATCCGCTGCACAGTTTTAACTTGTTCTGTGCTAGTTCTGAAAATGTTTCACAGTTAACTTTTAACAAAATCTCACTCTCTCTAAGGGGGCATACAGACGCTTTTGAAAACAGATAGACACTGGAACAGAACACAAGGGTATCGAGATGTGTTTTGATCTATTTTTAACTTCAACAAGCCTAGATAAACTGTGAGACGGGATGCAGCGGACAGAAAAAAAGTTTTGTCCAGAAACATACGCAAATGCTTGGCCAACACTTTGCAAATGCAACAAAGATCAGTATTTATTACTGTTATTCTCACATATCTGTACTATTAAGTGTGATATTTCCTCACTCTTCCAGAGTGAAGAAAAGGGCTGGTAAAGTCACTCTGGACCCCACACACCCAGCACACTCCCTCTTTGAACTGTTACCATCTTGTCGACGCTACAGAGCACTGAGCACCAAAACAGCCACACACAAGAACAGCTTTTTCCCCCAGGCCATATTCCACCTGAACAACACATAACACACCTCAGGACTGTACATCTGTAAATAACTCATCAAAACTTTCATCTTTTATGTCTACTCTCTTTATTATTAGTGTCATTATTACCTTAAATTATATGTATGTCTGCACTGTGTTTGTACTTTCTGCAGTGGAAGCTCTTGACACCAAGACAAATTCCACGCTTCGCAATAACGCTCTTTCTGATTCTGATTTTTCAGAGCTATAGCTACAAATGTGTCAAATGTAACTAATTTGCTCAGCAGGATTCAAAAACTGTTGTTTTTCCTTGACAGTATTGACCTGGAAAAGAAAACCGGCTGCAGAAGCAGACAGTTTACTGTCATGTCTGCTGTTGAAGGACATTATATAGAGATAAAGGAATTTGTGGTGATAATGTTGAGTGAAAATGTTGAGGAATGCAAGGGCGAAGCTGGCACAGTTTTAGGGCGCCTACACATCTGAGTTAACAGTGTGTCAGAGAGTAATGTAATCTGTTGAGTTTAATGGGAATTGCGTGTCAAGTGGACATTTGTGGACAAAAGTGATTCTGTTATGTAAATGTAATAGTTGAGAAAAATGTTTTGTTTTTTTTCTGCAACATTGACAAATGAGCATTTCAGACAAACATTAATTGGGATCAAAGGCGGCCAATGCAGAAAAACATAGGAATTTTTACGTTTGATGTGTGACTTGCAAAAATAAAAACCATTAAATTACCATACACATTACCATTCAAAATATTTTAAAAGAAATTAATGCATTTTTTCAGCAAGGATGTATTAAAATGATCAAAAGTGACACTAAAGGCAGTCAAAAAAAAATAAATTGCTATTCTTTTAACCTTTCTATTAATCAAGAATATAAACAATGTAATCACAGTTGCACACACATATAACCAGCACAACTGTTTTTTTGATTTATAATCACATTGATATAAAATTGTAACTATCACCAATCAGCATATTAGAATGATTTGTTAAGGATCATGTGACTCTGAAGACTGGTGTAATGATGCTGAAAATTCCGCTTTGCCATCACAGGAATAAATAACATAAAATATATATAAAATAATTGTTTTTTTTATAATTATTTTATATTTTACAATATTGCCAGTTTTAATATACTATAGTTCCGAAATCGACCAGCAGGTGCTAACTGGAGTGCTAACCAGCCAAACGTTGACCTCTTTGTATAAACTTTCTAAAATATATGGAAGTAATAATAAATGTAATTAAATTAATGTTTACAGTACAAGACAAGAGGGTCTGTGGTATCAGTATGGATATAATATGATATAATATTGCTATACTCTTACTACACACTCAAAATGTACTAGTGTGTACATTTTCATTATCAGCAAAGTATTTACTTGTAGTGCATAGTATAAGTATGCAAATTGGGTCATATCCTCTCTCTGAAATTTCAGTCTGACATCCATCACTCTCTGCATCCCTGTGTTAATTACTGGGATCAATAGGGCTGTTTCTACGGCACACTAATCTTGAACACCTTGGCAAAACGACTAATTACATCATAGCTCCCACCGTGGTGTGTGTGGGCGGTGCGTAGTGTGTTTGTGTGTGTGTGTTTGGTGTGTGTTGTGGTGTGTGTGTGTGTGTGTGTGTGTGTGTGTGTGTGTGTGAAGAAATGTAATTTAAAAGAGGAGAAGATGGTCATGCCTTTAAGAGTGCCCTCTTTTCCCCCAGGCGGATGGAGGAGGACCCAGACAGGCACATTAGAATCCTTAAATGCCTTTAATTTATCCGGCAGGTCGCCACGACATCGAAGTTAAAAGAAGATAGGATAAATCTATGAGGAGCTAATCTATGAGGGGAAAGAACTGTACAAAAATGAAATAGGACTGCATTTAGCACTTTTCACAAATATGGTACAAATAGTACAAAATATTATGAAAACATTTTTTTTAATGAATCAAAAAAGACAAACGTCGAAACGTGACTGTGATATAGTACACTCTTAAAAATAAAGGTGCTTCAAAAGGTTCTTCAAGCGATGCCATAGAAGAACCATTTTTGGTTCCACAAAGAACCATTCATTCAAAGGTTCTTTAAAGAACCATCTCTTTTTTATTTTTTTGTAATCTGAAGAACCTTCTTTTGACACAAAGAACCTTTTGTGAAACAGAAAGGTTCTTCATATGTTAAAGGTTCTTTATGGAACCATTTACACAAAAATGGTTCTTCTATGGCATTGTTTTTGGAACCTTTATTTTTAAGAGTGTAGTGTAAAAAATGTTTTGAATAAAACAAAGATTATTGGAGTAGGTTTTACAAGAAAATACTATTTCAGTTTTCTACTTCAAAATGCTGTTTTAATATAATGTTTATAATATGTATATTACTATGTTTTTATAAGAACCTGAAAAAAGCACAAATGTCAGGGCATGTCAAACTTCTCCAGGGCCCAAAACACCCTCAGACCCCAGAGGGTTTAATGTGTTACCATGCTGTTTCTAGCCATTCTGAGTGAAATTGTTTCTACATCAATTTTGGTTTGTTTGTTTTTGAGGTGCTTTTACTTCAGAAAAATGATTATCAACAACCTCTGGAGTCCAACGAATTTATATTGGCTTATTTTTTTTAATTTTTTTTTTTAATAGTAAGTCAGCTCAGATGTCAGCTCCATCCACTTTAAATCTTCCCTTTAATAAAATTTAATGAGTAGGGGGTTAAGTCTTTTTGTAAATATAGTTTGTTAGCTGTAATTATAGGCTTCCCTTGGTCTGTTGAATCTAGACATACGCTTGTGCTCAGAGAATCTCTCTTATTCAGTGTGTTCACAATGTATTGGTTTATAGTGGTAAACATGTCAATCTCTGAATCAAGAACCATTCATTCACTTCAAGATCTGTTGTTGTTGTGACCTAATGCATTTTTGAGCAGTGCGTGTTTGAAGAAGAACAGAAGAATATCTTCCCTATGTGGGATTTAAAAAATTCAGCGTCTTTACTTATTGATGGTGTATTGTGTGTGTTTACTTCACGACAGACGAACAATCTCAGTCTGCGTAATATCCGCAAATTACAAAGTGAAAAGACAAATGTTTACAAGCTCAAAACAACCAAATTGCCAGAGTATGTTTTATTCACTGTTTATGATGGAAATGAAATTAAGTTTGAGAATACATTTATGTTTTCTAAAGAAAGTATGAGTTGTGTTTGTCCATGCAAAAGACGGGGTGAAGGAAGAGAAAGAGACTGATACTCTTGCCGCTGTTTGCTTTGGCGCGACTCTGTTGAAATTCAGTTCTGACACTGACTGTTGCGCTTTCTGACACTCTGGCCTGTAATTTGCACAGATCAGCCCTTTGTGTGACAAAACCCAGCAATCACCAGATCCAATTAGACAAGCAAGGAGGCCAGAGCCCACAGAGTAGCACTGAGGGCATTACAGCGTGAAGAGAATCGCTCAGAGAATGCTAAACTGAACGCTTCCCGTTCCCGACATTAACAGGCAACGTGGCACTGCATACGCTCCACACGCAACCTCTCCAAACGGCATGTATTGATGATTTGATTCATCCATTTATCCACTTATTCGTCTTCATTTCAAAGCAATGAAATGTGTAGTTTTAATTGTGCATTTTGTTCTTTTTCACACAATCCGAACAGACGCTCTTTATATTCACTCCCAGAGGCCTGCAGCACAATTATATGAAAAAAATGTTCAGAGTGAATTTTTTTTTGTAGCATTGCTTTGTGTTTATTGTTCACTCATGTTGATGAGGCTCACAGATGTTATAATTGAAGTGATTTGAAATGATTTAAAAAATGTTGTGTTAGATGATTACAACACATCCTCTTCTATTTAATACAAGAGCAGTTAGTTGACCTCGTAGCAACCGGGAGCAAACGGCTCCTTTCACTCTCATTTCAATAAATGCTGCCATTGTTAAAAAGATCACAAGTGTATTGTAAAGTGTATTGTAAGTGTACATAAAAACTGACTTTTGAGTTAACACAAGTCTTTGCAGTTTATTCTAGGCATGAACTGTCCACTGCATATCATGAGTGTGTTTATTACGCCATCCATCCCTGCCATCGTTCTGACCGAAGACACTGAATCGACTTGCGCCTAATCTAGTTTGGAAAAATTTCAAACCCCCTACCGAGACAGGGGGAAAAAATGTCTATTTCTCTCTCACACAAACAGTTGTTCTATGGGTCAACATTGATCTGAAGCTCGGTGTGAAGCTTGTAGATGGAAAACGGAAAATCCTTAAAGGTGGACATGTTGTGTAAGTATTTAAAAAATGGGTGAGCCCTACTCTAGCACAGGTATGAATTAAAAAATTAATTCTGTGTGTTTTCAAAGCATTATATAGAAAAAGCACAATGAGGATGGAAAACAACAGCATTTACCATAAATTGTGTCATTAGAAATTCACTCTCAAATTGCTAGTAAAATTCACAATAACAAAAAATGGCAAGTAACAGTAAATTAAATGTGAAATATTGAAGAATTTTTGTAAAACACAATACAAGAAAACTTCAAAAAATAAAATGTTTATTTGTCCTCAAGTTGTTCCATACTTTACTTCTTCCCTAGACAACAAAATTAATTTTTTGATGCTGCATTTCTCTCATACAAGTGTAACGGGCTGTCAAAATAAAAAAAATGACAAATAAAAAAAGTATTATAAAAGTATGAATTGTGCAATATATTCCAAGTTTTCTAGATCTAGAACAGAACAGAACAAAATTAGTTTGTTATAATCTGGAAATTAAAATAACATTATTCATAATACTGTATCTACTTTTATTTTCTACATATATGCAAGAAATAATATGCAAGATACCAAATCAAGGAAAATGTACATTTGTGTTGCACACAAACTCAAGTATTAAATTAATGTTTTCAGACTGATTAAGAGAATAATAAGTAAGAGTATGTGTGGGTTTGTCTGTATCTGTAAGTAGCTGAAAAATAATATTCTGCATCCATTAACTTAATTTTTAAACATGTAGATTTAAGGTTAAAATGCACATATACAAAAGAAAAGTGCATATCTTAGGTGCAATCACTGCACTGCGTGTGCATGCAATATTCAAATAACGACAGCACTTTACTGAATGACTGGCAATACCAGTTGCCATTTGTGCACACATATACACACACACAAACAGCTAAACCATTACTCAATCAATCAAACTGCCCAAACGTTCATGCTTCGTTAAACCACCAATTTCAATGAGACAGAAAACATTGTGTGTGTGGCCACAGGGAGAAATCACATCACACTGATTTGATGGAGATTATTGGTGAAATAGGATTATTTGTCCAGCATTTCAGTAATTATTATGCAAATGTTTGCATCTGTAGATGCTAGCACTGTATCAAGCCAGTTTGTGCACCAGCATTGTTGTTTCCCTTAGCACATTGTGTTAAATATTTAAGTCATGATACAATGTAAACACACCTAGTTACAGAGAATTGTAAGTACGCATGAGAAAGTGAGTGATTGAAAATGCATGTGTGTGTTTTCAGTGTTTTAACAGATGTTTGGATAAAATGGAACTTAATCACACATAATTCCTGTAAAAGCAAAGGTCTTATCGAATACGTGATTTTCTCTCTCTCTCTCCATCACAGGACACACATGCTCAGGTCCTCATAGTTAGGCTGTGTGTGCTGGGGGTTTCAGCTATCATCATATAAAATCCAGTTAACCAGGAAGGTCTGACACAGGCAGACATTACAGGGCTTTGTATTATTATTCATTATGACTACTGTAAATGATCGGATTTTGCCCATAATGTGTCATAATGAAGTGGCAGGTTTATATAACAGCGAAGACATCAAAAGCCAGCTGAAACAAACCCCTTCATTTCATCAGTAATATCTTTTAAAATTAGTATATAAAAGGGTTTTCTAACCTAAAAGAGTTTGTTGCAACTTGGTACATGTGCTCTGACGTTTTAAAAGGTCAGGCCACTGGTTGCAGATTTCAAAGAAATTGTTCACCCGAAAATTAAAATGATTGATTACTCACATTTCATGTCATTCTAAACCTCTTCTGTGGAACAGAATAGGAGAAATTATTAAGACTACAATGTAGGCATGTGACACTCATTCAGTTACAATGAATAGGAACCAAATCTTTTATGGTTCGATCCAGGTCACAAAAGCCTCATAAAAGTGGTTCTTATGACTATATTCCAAGTTTTCTGACTGAAATGATACAATACCAAAATGTACAAGTTATTTTACTTGTAGAGACTTGTAGCGTGCCATAGAAAAAAAGACAAAGGCACATTCATTACAGAGTAAAATGTTGATTTTTTGTTGATCTACTCCTTTAAGAAGAAATTGAGAGTAAAAATAATCTGGCCAGATGCCATGCAAAATTCCTAGAGCGGTAATAGTACTTTTAATGATTTTATCGACCACCCACACCAAACACACAAACACCAACAAACACCACACACCACAACACACACACACACACACACACACACACACCAAGAACACCACACACACACAACACGAGCAGTTAATTAACCTTCAATCAAAAGGCAATGAGATTCGCCCTACTTATTCATTTAGAATTGGATGGGAGTGCAAATTATTCACATTAAAACTTCAGAGGCTTTTTATTATAATACAGTTATATACAATTGCAAACAATTCTTTTCTTCTACCCACTGTTCCACTCAGTGAATACCCGCAGCGTGTGCTGTGTTTTTGTTTTTTTCAAACTCGACGCTCCTCTCTTCTCAGCGGTCAGCGCCGCGCGACTTCCGTGTTGGCGTGTCCCGACGTCACGCGGAATGTGAAGCAGGAAACGCGGATGTGTTGCGCTTAATCTGCATCTACAGGTATTCACACACAACTCTCTTTCTTTACTTTATTAATTCTTAACAACACAAGACGCCGTACTGCCATTTTTAATCATGTGTTTTTATAGCCGTCAGTTTAACCTCGGTGACGGGTTCTGATAGGATTCGCTTACTAGTATGTGTGTTGGGTGTGTGTGTGTGTGGTGTGTGTGTGTGTGTGTGTGTGTGTGTGATCCCGACGTGTTCCGACCATATGTCGAACACAACACCTTTCAAGCTGATCTGATCCAAACGCAGTGCATCGGGCGCGGGTTGGACGTAACCGAGTGGAGGAATGCCTACCGGTAAGAACCCAAACCCGAGCCCGAGCCGGTCACAGCCTCAGCCCTCTGTCATTAACTTTAGACGGTTTATGCTGCAAATGTTGTGCTGCAGTGTGTATGTGAGAACGAGTCAGTGTCATTAGCCTACTGGGGTTCTGCTGATCTCAGCTCTTCCCTGCTGCTTCTGCATCAATAGAAAAGCACAAAAAGTACTATATGGTACTGCCATTGATTTGGTATTCTCTAAGTAACTAGATACATGAAAATGCTAATCATTCGGTAGTACCATGGTATTTCCAGAGTTCCCACGGTCATTGACAATGCAATCTGTTTCACTCATGATCCCATGCAGGACAATGAGTCACCTCAGGCTCTGTTGAGGTGTTGGCACTGATGCCATAGACCTTGACAGCAGGTGGCACTGGCATGTGATTTAGTGTCAGCATAAAATCCTACTCAGCAGGGTCCAAGATGGACAATTTATGTAATGTATTTGGACGTCTCTGATTGTAATGTTCCTGAAAAGCTTATGAAAGTCTCCTGCAACCAAGAGAAATTGTTATGCTTCATTCTTCAATGTTATTTTAGAATCACTGAGATTCAATTGAGTTTTTATATTTTTGAATTGTTTTTGTCACATTTTCTGTTATTTTCAATTTTATTTAATTTTCGGTTATGTTAGTAATAGAAAGGTAAACTAAATAAAAAGTGTCCTATAGCTATATATAGATATAACTATATATAAGATATAGACTATATAATATATATATATATAAAAAATATATCTTTATTTATTGTAAGTACAAAAAAAATGTATTTTTCTTTTGTGTTTTGTGGTTTAGTTTCTTTTATCTGAGTCCAACACTAATGGACACGACGGTGGGCTTATGAGGTGCTGTATTTCATTGATTGCTTGGGTCGCTATTTACGTTGAATTTATGCTATTGTGATATTCTTATTGGATTTTGTGTGTTTTTATTAGTTTCGTTTGGCTTTAGCAGACTCGTTGGTGTTGTAGTGTTTTGTTTTATTTGGGGTATTGTTGTTAATATTCTTTTGTGTTGTTGGATTATAAGTCCGTATGAAACATAAACTGTGATCAATTTTCTCTTCTATTATGAATATCTGTTTGAATTCTTCCGTATGTGTTGAGGCACATGGAAAACCATTACTTGATATACATTCGACTCACATGTGACACAGTAAGTTGATTCTATATTATTTAGCAATGTTGTGACAACAACTTTGATTTATGTTACATTCACATTCCGTTTGAAGTACCACAAACGTTAGGCCTTCCAACTTTAGCTGTTGCAAAATAGGATAAACAGTTTATAAACAGTTAAGCAATTTCTAAGTGGTTTATTGAGATATTTCTACAATGCACATGTTTGGTGTTTTTAATGTATTGGTGCGCTTATGTTTGTGTTTGAGAGATTTAGTTGCGTGTTTAGTTAGCATGAGTTGATATTAGGGCTGCACGATAAATCAAAATGGAATCGAGTTTGCGATTCGACAGAAGCTGCGATTGTCTTGTGTATCTTTCAGTGAAGCACGGTTTTGTGATCAGCAGTAAATCTCCATCCAAATGCCATGGGGCGCTCTCGCGCTGAAACTCTAAGTATGCCTCGCAGAAGAAACCCAGAAAATGTCTATCGCTGCAGCTGAGTAAACAGAAGATTCAACTGCTTTGATTCAACGTGACTGATAAACACACGACTACGGCAATATACTGTTTATCTGAGTTCTTATTATTATAATTTCATTAAAATAAAGTATATTTATAACGCAATGCCTTTATCACTGCTTAAATAATATGAAATATGTTGCGTGCCTTATTCTGTGTAAGAAGCCACATCATCTCACAGAAGGATTTATTTCAAACACTCGACTGACGTTATGAAGTGAGTTTGGAGTAAAATTATGTTATTATATGTGGTATTTTCACATGCTTTCAGATGGAGCAGCATTTACTACACAGAGCCGTAGTTCACTGACAAGCTTGCAAAACAGCTGTCATTATCGCGAACGATTTCTTCGTTTTCAGAATCGCGCAATAAAATCGTCTCTGCAAAATTTAAAAATTTTTTTTTTTTTTTTTTGCGTAAACTGTCAGTAACTACGGCTATGTGTAGTAAATTCTCCTCCATCTGAAAGCACGTGATGATGTAGGCCCCACCTTAACGTTGGGCGGCCAACCTGCCATAAAATAAGAAGAAGAAGAAGAAGAAGAAGCATGTGATGATGATTTCCCGCTGATTTCAGAACCGAATTGCATTCGATTAATCGTGCAGTCCTATTGTATAGTTCTATATGCCATTTAGTTTGCAATGTGTGGACGTTTTGGTGTTAATTAGCTTGCAAGATTGTTTTGGTGTCATTTTGCATGTTATTTTGGTGTTTTTGGATTTACCATTTTTGATATGTTATTATTAATCCGTTGTCATGACTGGTTTGGTTTTGTTTACTTTGCGATGGTTTTGGTGGTTTAGTTTAGCATATTTTTGCCATTTGTTAAATTTGCCCTATTATTTTTCCTGGTGTTTGGTGTTGTTTTCATCATTGCTATGTTTGATGTTTGTGACATTGTTTAGTTTTGCATGTAATATAGTTTTATGTGGCATTTAGTTTGCCGTTTGTAATATTGTTTAGTGTTGCATTATTTCGTAAGATTGCGTAATGTGTAGTTTGATGCAGTAGAACAGACACCCCTGAGGGTTATTACTGCTGACGCTCTGCACTCAGAAGAGAAGTATAACAAACACACACACACACACACTGAGAGTAGGGTGACCTCTCTATTGAAGTACAACCACAACTCCCACACCCCTCAGAGGCAGTATGACAACCTCTCTGCTCTGACACACACACAGTCTATTTCTGGGCAGTCAGGACCCTGTAAGACGAGCCCTTTATCCTTGACATGGGATGAGAGAGGAAAATGGAGAGAAAAAGTGATTCTATAAAAGTTTTGCGGCTGCATTCACACTACAGGCCTATTTCCTTGACACAAATATGACTTGTTTTTTCATGTCTATTTACATTCACTTAAAGGCACAATATGTAATTTTCGCCGCTAGAGGGCGCATATTCAAAATAAACAAATAGACAAAGGCGTAGTTTGATGACGAGTGTGGAATCATGGGAGTTGTGGTCTTCATCCCCACAGCCGATGCAATCCGACTGGAGCGTGACACACGGCTCGAAAGCAGCGGAGCTTTTATTATGCCACAGTCGACCGCTTCCGCTCCTTCCGTTCGTGCGTATGTGGGGAAAAAAGCAGCGCTGTTTTATCATACTAGATACATTTGAAAGTTCTGTTATAATGCTACTCTGCGGTCATCACCGGTTTATTAAAACACACAACATATTAAAGCGTCTTTGGTGTTTTCTACAAAACAAAACCGGAAATCGAGGGTGTATGACGTCATTGGCAGGCGACACAATGACACTATAGAAACGGTCCGTGTCACTAGATAAAATTGCTTATTTCTCTGGATTTAAACATTCTTCTAAACATTTGGGATAGTGTAAGTACACAAGTCAGCTAAATATATAACACTGTTCTAGAGGTTTTTGGATATTTTAATAAAATTTTTTTACATATTGTGCCTTTAAGACAGCAATGACTGGGTTATAATAGTGATCTAACATTGTTAGTAGTATTTTACAATTACATGGATTGCTGTGCTTGACTCTAAAAGGTCTGAAGAGGTTGACAAAATATTGCAAAATATTACACATGTCAGTTGTGCCATGACATTAGATAAATAACTGGTTCTTGGTTTCGTTGATTGCCCTGATAATGTAACTTATGTGTAGGTCTTAGTATGCATTAACGAAACTTACTTGAGCGGCAAGTGATTTACGTCTGACCAGGCCTGTCTGCCACGTTGGCTAGTGATAAGGGGTTAGAGTTTGGTTCAGTTCAAGTTCATAGTGTGATTCTCTTATAACATGCATTGTTCATGCTCTGGATTTACATTTTATGAATCTTGTTCAATCACAAACAATCACGTTTTTAAATCTAGAGCCCATTAATAATTCAAAAAAAACTTGTCAACTACATATCTGTACACTAAAATAATTATTTTAGAGGACAAGTATGTATTAATTATGAGGACAATTATTATTAATAAAGTTTGCACACCCTTACTAGTTTCTGTTGGCAGCAAAGCATTGGCAAAATCAAAATCTCAGTTTAGATACAGGAATCATTGCCCAATTTTATAAATCTTACTCCGGTCCAAATAATCAAGATTTGGGAATCAGAGCACATAATAAAAAAACAACAACAAAAAAACATGCAAATAAGTTCAAACATAAATTGCGGAATTTTATTATTATTATTATTTAACAACAACAGTAACAGTGCTTATTATTATTAAATTAGGTTAAATTATTGGATTTAAAAGAATAAAAATGGAGTTTAATTCTCCTACGGAGGACTTGAGTTTGCACACACTTGACAGTTTCTGTTGGCAGCAAAGCGTTGGCAGAACTTAACTTTGGATATAGAAGTCATTGCCAAAATTTACAAATCTTGCTCAAGTCCAAATAATCACGTTGTGGGAATCTGGAGGAGCGTTAATGAAAAAAAAAAAAAAAAAAAAAAACTCAGTTCTCCACTAAAATAAAGGACAATTATTATTATTTTGTAAATTTTATTTAAGAGTAAAACAATAATTATATTTAATATTAATTAAATTCTCTTTTATTGATAAAAATAAAAATGGAGTTTTAATCTTTTACTGAGGATTTGAGTTTGCACACCATTAACAGATTCTTTTGGCAGCAAAGAGTTGGCAAATCCTGACTTTGGATACAGAAGTCATTGCTTGCTAGTTTGTAGTTTGCACACCTTGCTTAAAATGAGAACTGCTGTTTCAATGTGATTTTGTGCCTTTTTGTTCTTTCAGCTAGGATATCTAAGCAGCATGAGATGTTACATCTTTCTCATATTGCAGTAAAAATGACTATGTCAGATATTCGCAATATGTACTTAATTGAATGTCAGATGATATTTTCATTTAGGTTCAATCTGTTCAAATATCAGTGAAAAAAAATCATAATTGATTGACAGTGTAAATGCTGTTGAAATGTCTGTGTGCAGGGGACAATGACCGGCCAGCCTCTCTCTCGCTTTCGCAAGGATGTTTCCGCTTCTCTCTCTCTGAAGGATCTCTCTGTTTATCTCTCTCTCAAGGATCTTTCTCCCTCTCTCATGGCTTTGAGATGATAATGTGCACATTTGCAAAGCAAAGTTTGATCTTCCATTTTGAGTGAGCCAGAGAGTTTGATCTGTGTGTGTGTTTGATCTGTTATCTGTTTTGTATTGGTGTTCCTCGCTTTCCTTTCAGCAATGTCTCATTCATATGCGCAGTGGACGACGTGCTAGTGAAGATTCAGTGTGAGGGAAAACATCAAGGGAAGGCGGCAGTGTTTTGTGTTGGTCAAGAGTGTGCGCGTGCATGGTGGCATTATTCGGTCAGATGCTCGTGTTGACACTGCAGTGAAATTTTCAATGTGCCAAAACACCAGCATCATCAGAATTAAATACTGCTCACTCTCTGTCCTCATGCAGATGCTCGTGTGTGTGGTCGTGTGTGGTGTGGTTGTGTGTGTGTGTGGTGTGTGTGTGGTTAAGATCTTGAGTTGACTTCCTGCACTGTACAGCATCTAGAGAGAGAAAGATAGAGAGACAGAAAGAGAGCGATTGTCTCCCAGGTCCAGTGAGCAGACACAGACATGGACTCAGAGAACGCTGATGCTGGTAGGTCTGATCCGTGTGTGTTTGTGCTTGTTTTTTGTCCGCGTGTCCTTGATTGCTTGATTTCAGGTACAGCTATCAAAGCTATCATTAGAACCAGTTTATCGACAAGGCTAAGTTTTGGCCATTTTGAGATCATCGGCCAATAACAGCCATTTTGGCCGATTAATAGAAGTGGTAGTTCCCACTTGTGCCAAAGATGTCTGTGTGAATGTGAATGAGTGTCGCAAATTTTAAATGATTTCAATTAAATTCATTTTAAATTAAATTTAAAGCTCACTCACAACATGCCAAAAATGTCCATCTGAATGTGTATAATTGTACTGGCGATAATTCAAAGTAGATGAATTTAACTTAAAATGTATTTAAATTAAATAAACTTTAAATATAATTTGAAGCTTACAACACACTCAGCATCAAATTAAAATATGATATCTTTTTAAAAAATATATAATTAAAAAATTGGAATAGTTAACCTCATAATTGATTATTAGTTCTGGAATTGAAACAATGGAGTGTAGTATTTTTTTCAGTATGTACAACCTACTTTAAAAATAAGAAAATAAGCCAGTAAGTGAATAAAGATAAAAGAAAAAAAGCTATAAAAGATTTTTAGCTGAATCAGTGGTCCTTCGTGATTTATAAAATGCAAGTCAATGGCTATCATCATTTTGAGAGTCAAAAAAGCATATCAGGCAACACGAAATTAATACCTGTGGCTCCTGACGATATGTTGAGGTCTTACGAAGTGAAACAGTGAGTCTGTGCAAAAAAACATTATTGCCTGTAATCCAGAGCCTCAGGCAAACGGTGAAGTTTGATTCTTTTTTTTTAGTGATCTGGTTCTTTCGGATGATAATGTTTCAGTAATCACTACTTTATGGTAACTGTTAATTCTGCTCAGGGTGTCTTGTTCTCCGGTGATAAATTAAACCAGTTTTAGTAAATTTATTTGGCAACGAGACGCCTCTAGATATTTCACCTAAACACAATTTTACATATTGCTATTTTAGCATGATTATTGCTCATGGTGAAGTGTGTAAACACAGTTGACTTGAACCTGTTGCAGTGTATCGACATTGTGTGCATGAAAAGACACTGATGCAGTCGAAATACTAAGAAGCACTAATTAAACATTGTTTCGGTCAATGAAATAGATTTATCACTGTATTTGCTGCTTATCTGGTGGTAACCAGCTGGAAGAACTCAGACAGAATCCAAACTATTTAGGCTAAAACCGATTTTATTTAAAAATTTTTGCTTTTTGCTGTTTTCAGGTCCTTAAAATTTTGGTATATCACATTATTAACTTATCAAAACAACAGCAGTGTTCTTTCCCCTTGCCAGTATTTATGTTAGTATTAATGACGGGATAGTTCACCCCCCCAAAAATCTATTATTTATTTACTCACCCTTGTGTCTTTTCAAATGTGAACTTTCTTTCTACTGTGGATCATAGAAGGTTTGGAATGATGGTAAATGCCATACATGCTTCATGCTGTTTTCCTAACCAATACACAGTATGCAGGCACGCACGATTTTGTTTGTAGTCGCCTAAATTATCACTGCCTGCCGTGTTCCCTGATGTCAGTTTGGAGGCATTTGCATTGCATTATGGGAAATAGTAACTGGGCTAATGATCTCATAAGTGCACGGCAAATGTGCAGACGATGCACACAGTGTAAATGGTTGAATTTCGCTCAAATGTAAAACTGGTCGGATGGTAGCACGAGATAAGAGGTTTTCAGTTTCTTTCACTCTCTCCTCCATTCCTTTTTTCGTTTCGTATTGACTAGCTCATGCATATCTTGTTATTTGCCCTCCACTCCATCGACCCATGCTGGTAAATTTAGCACAGCGTGTGTATCGGTGTTTTTGGGAGAGTGTATTTGTATAGACTCTACCTGTACTCTGTCAAATGGCAAAGGATTATGGGTTTTTACATCAAAGACTTCGGTCTACAGCTTCAAATATGAACAGAAAGCCCAATATATGAGGTTAAACTCAAACATTCTAGTTAGAATATTTACTATATTTAAAATCTTGTGGCAGATTAAAACAAATATTTGACTGCAATGCTTAGAAAGTTGAATAAAAACAAATATAAATGTATTTTTTAACTTTCTTTTATTTATTATTAGTTTACTCCCCACAGGTTGTTTTGTGTTTGTCATGTGGACACAAAGGTCTTAAAGTTCTGCCTTCGTTATTATGCATCATGGTCTGTCTCTAAGATAGATGGTAATACTGTTATGGCAGCTTTTTCTCGGGCTCTGCTCTCGCTCTTCAAACTCTTAAGCTATTTCAGGTCCTCATAAGGTTAAGAGGATTTTCTCTGCAGGCACTGAATCAATCTCTTCATTTCCCCAGACGCTCTCATGTTGGCAGTAATGGGGATTCAACAGGCACCAGTGGGAAGCAGGATTTGCACCCTGCTCTGGGGTGGCCCGCACAGGGTGAGCATCCCCTGCTGGCTGTGGCTGTGGCTTCTCTGTTATGAAATAGAGCTTTCCTCATGGAAATGTAGATGAAGAAGAAAACAACAACTTGATTTAGTTTTTTTAGAATGCCCTTGACATTAGTAGTATTTAGTTATATTGTCTCTTCATTTGTGAATGACAGTTTTAACCTGCGCTTGTTAAATTGTTTTGTGTTTTTTGGAAATTAAAAATGTGAAATCAAAATGGACCCGCATTTGGAATTGTCGTTCAGTTGGCTGAATTGTCACTTGTCCTGTTTAGACCCTAATGCTCTGTTGATTATGCAGCATTTATGCCTTTCAAACTTAAATATTTGGTTCTCTGTGATGTGTAGGCTAGTACGTGGTTGTTGTCAAATCTGCTGATTTGTCACCGAAAAACATTATCTAGCCAGCTCACAGGAAATTTAGTTGAAACTAAATGTCTTTTGATATTTAGTATTTTGATAGTGTTATAAACAAATGAAGTCATGTTATTTTCCAGAAGCGCTTCTGAATTTAAAGGGTCATGAAACCCCGTTTCAGCACTGGTTCTCACCACCGTTTAAAAAAGTGGGCGTGGTGCGCTGTGAGTGGAGGGGAAGAGGGAGACAGACAACACACACAGCTTCGGGTTCAGACAGTTTAATTTAGCTCCCATCGAGTTAAAAACAAATAAATGCACCGCCATTTGCACTCTGCATCGAAAACATATATATGAACGTGCTGTTGCACCTCTGACAACTTTAGGCTTATTCTGCGGCGTTTATATAAGCCTTTTGACGGGTTGTGTCACAGAGCTGTAAAAACGGTTACACTCACTAAGTGAATGAATCGCGTTTGTGACGAACTCTTATTACAAAGCAAAAACAAACACACTCCTTCCTTCGATCCATGAACGTTTCTCTCAGTTAATGTACGCGGTCTCGCAGTCTGACGCGTGGCTTGGTTCTCCGGAGGGGGGCGGTTGGCCGGGTCAGTAACCCGGGCTTAAGTGTGGGATGCCCGGGTTCGGCTGGTCTCTCATAGCAAATCAACACATGCTGTTGTGAATAATTAAGCAAAGGGTCTTCTCATAGGATAAAAACACAGTCTCAAGAATAATTTAATAGACACCAACGCGTCATCGATGTACTATAGTCCATTGCCACGTCACAAATTGTGACGTCAACACGATGTAGATTTTAAGCCCGGAAGATGAAAATAGTGCAAAAAAGCTTAAAATTAGCCAGTTTTCTCCAACAGTTAGAACTATCGAATGCTAACATTGTCTTCTATGATGTGCAACACAAACACCTCTGCTAAAATCTCAGAAAAAGTAGTCTGGGGTTTCATGACCCTTTAAAGCTGACAGAGGGACATTATAACAAATTATAGTAATTTATATAGGGAATTTATTATTTATGTAATTTCCATCTATTATTGAAAATTAAAAAACATAATTTTGCAACTTATATACGTAATATATGTATACTACTAATATATACACCCATACACTCAATATATACGTGACACTCATTCACATTCATACTAATATATACGTATATGTGTGTGTGTGGTCTATGTATAGGCAGTATATATAAATTATCTATATATTACATATCAGAAGGGAAATATATACATACATGTCCATATATATATTGCTATAATTATAATATTATTATAAAGGATATAATATTATTAATATATTATTATTTTTTTACATTAATGTCCAAATATATATTACATTCTGTAAAAAAAAAAAAAATGTCGGACTAGGACAGAAAAAAAAAGTTTATTGTCGAGAGAATCTTTTTGTGCGCATTGTGTACATTATTCTAAAAAACATGCGTTATAAATTTTCATCAAAATATGATACTTTCTACTGTCTGCTGCTTATGTAAACAAGGTCCTATGAGCAAGAAAATATTATTTTAAAGGGGTCATATGATGCGATTTCAATTTTTCCTTTCTCTTTGGAGTGTTACAAGCTCTTGGTGCATAAAGAAGAACTGTAAAGTTGCAAAGACTAAAGTCTCAAATCAAAGAGATATTCTTTATAAAAATTAAAACTCATCCACGCCCTCCTAAAACACCTCGTTTAAACACGGCCCCACATGTCTACATCACTGTGTGGAAGATTTGCATAACACCGCCCAAATGTTCACGCAAAAGAAATAAGGCGTAACTTTATTCTTGCTGTAGTCGTTGTGGAGAGCTGTGTGATTAGTTTGACAAGCGAAACTACTTTGTTTGGCTTTCCAAAAGAGGACGATATCCACTTCGTCATGCCTAGAGCTGATCCTTGCTGGTCGTTGAGGAAATACATCAAATTCGCGCTGTGGATAGCCGGATCGGCTTTCACCCGTGGACGAAGCGGAGTCCAGCCCGGGGTCATAACATGTGGTTGTAGCACCCCGGCGCCGGGCCGATCCGTCCAAGGCCGCCGGCTAAACGCACTTCAAGCCCGCCGTGTTGTGGTGATGCTGTGTGACGCATTTATGGAAGACAAGTTTTCTGAACTGCCAGAGTAATTACACTGGGCGGTGCCAAAGGCTGTTCTATAAAGTGGGTCAGTTCCAACTTTGCAAGGACAGTCTAGCGCTTCTGACTCACAGATTGTAAGTAAATTTTTTATATTTAACGAATTTCCAGATGATTCAAAACGATTAGCGCTTGTTGTTTGTCGGTTCTCCGATCACAAATGCAGACATGGTTTTATGTTTAGGCGGCGCGATACGCAACGCAACGCGTAAAAACACAGTATAAGTCATTATAATCAGTAATTATGTCCCCACTGGATGTAACAAATGCCTAGTTTGTAATGGGTTTTTACTGGTTTTGTCTCACCATGCCGGGAGACAGCATCACAGTGTGTTAAGGGGCGTAACATTTCTGTCACACGCTTGAGATATTCGGCCAATCACAACCCACTGGATAGCTGGCCAATCAGCATACACCTCGCTTTTCAGACCGATGAGCTCAGAAAGGCGGGGCATAGAGGAGCAACAATAATGGACATTATGTGGAAAATAATGTGTTTTTTTAACCTTAAACCACATTAACACATTGCATTACACCAAATACACAACATAATGTTCTTTTTAGCAACGTCATATGACCCCTTTAACAAATAATATGCCCCAATTTTTACAAACCAATCAACTCCAGTCTCACCTTTCATTATGTACTGTTGATTTTTTTTAATAACTTTTAAATGCATAATTTTACAAAGTTAAATGAATCAAAAACTGCCTTTTTTTATGTAAAAGATTATTCTTTTTGAGTCCGGGTCTCATTTCTGTCTGTCACCTCATTGACAGAACACAGTAGGCATAACTTCCATTCATCTGTAATTGGTTGGCTCTCCTGCCAGTCCCAGTAGAGGGCGAGTCCTCTACAGGTATTCAGTTCAGGTGTGTCTGAGTCTCAGACCAGGGTTGAAGCAGGAGGCAGAAAGGTTGCTGTTTTGACCAGGTTTGAGGTTCCGGGGGTCTAAAGGAGTCAACAAAGGTCAGAGGTCATGATGAGGAGGTACAGGCAGGTGCCGTGCTCGGAAGCTGACGGGACCTTCATATACAGACACACCTGGGAGAGGAGATCTTTCCTTAGCAGACTTGGTATCTATGTGTGTTTGTTTGTGTGCTATCATGATGATTAATACAAGCCTGCTGCACACCCTTTGTTAGTAAGATTGTTGATGCATTTGTCACTTTGCAGTAGAGCTCGGCTCGTTCACCCGCTCTCTTTTGCTATTCTATTTATTTCTCTCCCTCGCAGCATCTCACGCTTTTTCCGTCTTTCTGAAGTTGGATCAGGTGTTTGAGCTGATAATGGCGGCTCCTTTTCCACATCTCACTTTACAGTCCCTGCACACACACACACAAACACACACGTTCTGTTGGCATATACACATGCATGCACATGCAATCCAGATTTATTATCCATGTTGAACTGGATGAATGAACAATTTCAGCTCTAGCTGGTGAAGGGCTGTCAAGAGCGGTGTGGTGGTGAATAGAAGGAGTGTTGGTGTGTTGTGTGTGTACGTCTTAGATGGAGATGCTGCTCTCCGATTTCTTCTTTGACGCTTTTTGACTCCTCATCAGCCTCACTGTGGTGGACTCACACACACACACACACAGACTGTAGTTTGCATTGTGCCTTTAATCAGTGCACACATACACATTACATCCTGACAGCTCATTTTAATATCATACATATGTAGATTCTGAAGTTCTTATTGGCTTAAGTGGGTGAAGTCTGAATGCACGTGTCAGACTGCTTATGTTTCATATCTGTCCGATCTCATTAGGGCCATTCTTGCATTCAGAAACCTCCAGACACAGCGCAGTGAAACGCAACGGAAAGCAGGTGTCACGAGGCACATTTGTAAAAGCTGAACTTTTATCTTTATCTTAACAAACAGTCTTAAAATGTGATGCTATGGCAGATGTTTTTAAAAAACCTGTTAAAATAGAAAAACAATTGCAAAATCATGCAGACAGATGTAAGAATGGTACCTTAGTTCTGTTTATTTCATTAAATGCACAAATTCAAACTCACTGCAATCATTTGTGTTCATGCAGACTGAACAGAAAACATACAAAGTTGATTTAAAATGTCAAGGTTGTCCATCTTTCTTTTGTATTTGTAAGACTTCTTCTCTCTTTTAACAGGAGTGTGTGGATGTTGTGGTCCTCTGCGGCCACGCTACAAGCGTCTAGTGGACAACATTTTCCCAGAGGACCCCAAGGTAACATATCACTGAAATAGATGGAAATACAAGGAATTTCTGGAATATTAGAAGAATGGAATGGAATATTCCTGGTTGCCAACTTGTCTGCTAGGCATCCATGTTAAGTGCATTACATCTAGGTTTTGTAATATAATTATACATGAGACATGCACAAAATTGAAATAAAAATAAATAATAATTTTAATGTGTGTGTATATATACACTAACGTTCAAATGTTTGGCATCAGAACGATTTTTAATGTTTTTAAAGGAATTTCTTATGCTCATCAAAGCTGCATTTATTTTATCAGAAACATGCAGGAAAAAAATTACTTTATATTGTGAAAATATATTTATGATACAAATAAGGATTTTTATATTGTAATTATACATTAAAAAAAAAACATTTTCCTAATTTATTCCTGTGATGCAAAACTTTTTCAATTTTCAGCATCATTACCCCAGTCTTCAGTATAACATGATCCTTCAGAAATCAATCAATATGGATTTTATCAGTGCTGGAAACTCTTGTGCTGATAATATGTTTTTTTTGGAACCTGTGATACTTTTTTTCAGGATTCTTTGATGAATAAAAAGAAGAGCATTTATTTAAAATAAAAATATTTTCTAAAAATATACACTACCGTTCAAAATTTGGGGTCAGTACATTTTTATTCTTTCTTTTTTTTTAAAGAAATTAAACTTTTATTCAGCAAGGATGTGTTAAATTGTTAAGAAGTAATAGCAAATATTTATATTGTTAGAAAAAATTTATATTTTAAATAAATGCTCTTCTCTTTTAACTTTTTATTAATCAAAGAATCCTGAAAAAAGTATCGCAGTTTCCCCAAAAAGTATCTGGCAGCACAACCGTTGCCAACATTGATAATTCTAATAATAAATCAGCATATTAGAATGATTTCTTAAGGATCATGTGACACTTTATACTGGATTAATGATGCTGAAAATTCAACTTTGCAATCACAGAAATAAATTATATTTTAAAAGATATTAAAATAGAAAACAGTTATTTTAAATGTTAATATTTCACAACATTACTGTTTTTCGATTTTTGATCAAATAAATGCAGCCTTGATGAGCTTAAGAGACTTCTCTAAAAAACATTACAAGATCCCAAAACTTTGAACGGTATATATATATATATACCAAACACACACATACAAAAATTAGATGTAGATTAGTAATTACATTTTTTCAAGTATTTTTATTCTATTTTTAATCTGTAAAATCTTAAAATTTACTCAAATTTTTGAAAATGTTTTAATTTTCCATTTGACAGGATTATTCATAGGTTTTGTAACTGAGCAATGGATATTAGCCATTATTTTAAAATGGCCAAAATGATGGCCTGATCAATATCTCACTGTATCATCTGTATTTACACACACACACACACATAATTTGATATACTAATTATTCAGTAACTATTTAATAACATTACACTATGAAATATTAAAATTCAGTCAAATATTTGATAGTTTGAAATGTATTTTCACTTTCCATTTGATAAGACTATCATAAATTTTGTAACTGATAGAATCTTGTTCATTGGCAAGCAATGGATACTAGCTGTTAATCTTAAAATGGCTGAAATATTGGCCTGATCAATATCTCACTGTATCATCTGCATTTTAAACAGTTCTATAGATTCATTTAAGGAGACACAGTAGAATTCTGCAGTCAACAAGTCTTGCTCATTTACATATGTTTTTGACAGATGCTTTAAATAAATGCTTCTTTAAATACCATCTTTATATCAGAGTTCATGCACTGGGATTCAGACACATTCCAGTTCAAGTGCTGTGATCAAAATATATTCTTATCGGCTCTTCCTGTCCTCAAAGACCAGCTAAAGTAAATGCCATGCATAATAAGGAAGAAGCTGCTTGGACTATCAATCTCAATTTAAAGCACCGTTGACTAGCAGCTGTTGCTCGTTATTCATATTGTTGAAGAGAAGTGTCTTGGCAATGTTATTATCAAAATCTATTATCAATGCTTTAATTTTGACCTTTGACCTGTTCAGCAGTTTTTGAGAATGTGATATACACCAAAACACTGGGAAGGTTTTTAACCTTGCTGTAACTCCATATTCATCACATTAACATTTAGCTCTGTTAATTAGAGGGACACACACACACAATTGTTTTCTCTGAAGGCTAAGTGTGAGTAATATTCTCATGAGATGGTGTGACGTTTCCACCGAAACACACACACACACAACACACAGCGAGATAGATTCCATACATCATGTTATGTACCGTACGTTAAAATCGTGTTAAGTTAATTAGCACTTTGAGAGCTTCAGGAGTTTATTTCTCTTAAGGGATTCTGGGTAAGAGTGATTTTCTGACGCTTTCTGTTGAATAACACTTCTTATATTCAGTAGAAACTATTCACTGTAAATATTCTACTCAGTCTTAAAAACTCAAAGATTTTAATACTTTCAAATAATATTTTTACTTCAAATATTTTTACTAAGAAATCGCTAGGTACAATTACAAACCAAAGTAGTCCAGAATAAACTGCTAATAATAGTCCAAGATTATTGCAGAAAGTGACAGTTTCTGGTAAAGAGGCACATTTTCTTGTAAAGTTCCAGTCAAATCCTATTTGTATTTTACAATTTATAGCTTTTTTTTCCCCTCAGGATGGACTAGTGAAATCTGATATGGAAAAGCTGACTTTTTATGCAGTGTCAGCCCCAGAAAAGCTGGACCGTATCGGAGCATACCTGGCCGAACGCCTCAGCAGAGATGTGGTACGACATCGCTATGGGTAAGATACGCATGATTACAACCATACACACAATTATTTCCCACATCGCTTTAGTGCCAATGCAGAATTACCTTTGACATACCTGCCATTAATGAGTGAAATTTTAAGTATATTGACCATAAATATTTTTACTGGCCATAAGATTGTTCCTGTTTTGCATTATTATTATTTTTTGTTTGTGTTTGTTTTTTCTTTTCTATGATAATTATATTTTTGTCCATATGACAACTGATTGTTATTGTTTAAAGGGATAGTTCACCCCAAAAATTCTGTCATTAATTACTCAAACCCATTTAGTTCCAAACCCATAAGACCTTCATTCATATTCGGAACACAAATTAAGATATTTTTGATGAAATCTGAGAGCTTCCTGACCCTCCATAGACAGCAAGGGTACTACCAAGATCAAGGTCTAGAAATGTAGCAAGGAGATCGGTAAAATTATCCATGTGACATCAGGGGTTCAACCGTAATTTTACGAAGAATGTTCAGTATCCACTGAACGTAAACAGCGTATGCTATTCTGTGTCAGCTCCGTCACATTGATACGTTTCCTACGTTGTTTACGCTTTGATTTGAACAAAAACAACATATCCGCGTGACGCAGCTAACACAGAACAGCATACGCTGTTTACATCCAGCGGATACTCTCCAAAATGGCACAAGGGTGACACGGAGGAGAAGAATTGTTGAATAACGTCGTTATTTTTGTTTTCTTTGCGTACAAAAAAATTCTCGTAGCTTCATAAAATTACGGTTGATTGAAACCCTGCTGTCAGAATGGATTTTTGACCGATCTCTTGCATAGTTTCTGGGCCTTGAATGTGGTAGTTGCATTGCTGTCTGTGCAGGGTCTGAGAGCTCTCACATTTAATTTAAAATGTCTTAATTTGTGTTCCGAAGGTGAACGGAGGTCTTATGGGTTTAGAACGACACGAGGGTGAGTAAATAATAACAGAATTAAACTAGAACCCCAACCATTTAATAAAGAGATATTATCGCTTTTGTTCCTCATATTTTGTTTTTGGTATCTTAATTTGATAAATATTCTGCATATGTGTTCTGGATTAAAAAAATGGTGATATGATAGAAAAATGTATGATGATAATTTGTCCATGGAGGTCAAAAGAAGATGGCCAAGCTGTCACTTCAGATCAAACCGTTGTTCTTACAGTTTTATTATTTATTTTATTTCTTACTATTTTGTTATTTTCTTACAATTGTATTATTTTCTTTTCTTTTCTTACACTTTTAATTTTACTTACTGTTTGGAGTACAAATATGTTCAGTATGTTCAAGTGTTCATTTTGGCCCTTGATTCTTGGTGTGTGTGTGCAGGTACGTGGTAATAGCGATGGAGGCATTGGATCAGTTGTTAATGGCGTGTCATTCCCAGAGTATCAAGCCATTTGTGGAGAGCTTCTTACACATGGTAGCCAAACTGCTGGAATCCAGAGAACCTGATTTGCAAGTGCTGGGCACCAACTCCGTAAGATTGTGTGTGTGTGTGAATGAACAAACCAGCGAATGCAATCCTACACTCTTAAAAAATAAAGGTGCTTAAAAAGTTCTCTATGGCGTGGGTTCCACCTGTCCTGGAGGACCCTGCCCTGACTTTTGGTATGGCTCCATAATCAGGACACACCCAATTTAGTTCTGCAGTATCTATAAAGAGCTGAGAGTGGAATCGGTGTTTAGAAGGGAGGACAGACAAAAGGTGCAGGGCAGGGGGTCCTCCAGGACAGGTTTGGGAACCACTGTTCCGAAATGGACATTGTTGAACTAAGACCTTTTTTTTTCATTTTTGGTTCCACAAAGAACCATTCAGTCAAAGATTCTTTAAAGAACGATCTCTTTCTTACCTTTTTATAATCTGAAGAACCTTTTATCGCCACAAAGAACCTTTTGTGAAACAAAAAGATTCTTCAGATGTTAAAGGTTCTTAATGCAACCATTTAGACAAAGAAGGTCTTCTATGGTCATCGTGAAGCACCCTTTTATTTTTATAATTTAGTAAGAGTGTACGCTTTGCAGGAGATGCGAGAGGTTCAGGTGGAAGATGAGAAATGGCTTTGACTGTTATTCTGCCATTTATATTATGGTGCTTTTTTCCCCTTTAATTCTCTCTTGCGCAGTCTCTCTCTGCTCACTCAATTTTCTGCTGTATTATTCCTCATCTGGGTTTTTCAAATATGTTCCCAGCGTATCTGAAGCGTTGCAAATATTCTGCTGCATTGAATTGTTTAGGTGTTTTAAACATCGCATCATCTATTGCAGGCCGAAACTACATTTCTCAGTCAAGCTGCGTAAACTAACATATTATTTAATATCCTTGCAAAAGCAGGTCACTCGGAAATCATCACGGTATTGACTGCTTGAGTGTATTAGCATAGGATTGCCCACATCATTTAGCATTTAGAAACTTTCCAAACAGAAGCTAGTGAAAACTGAATTTGATTAATGCATGTTTAATTCTGAGGGTCAGACAACAGGTGAATATGGTCCTGTAAAACTGAATTATGACTGTTTTTAATGGACTTTAGTGAAATAAAATGCTACAAATATCAAATATGTACCCTTACAGACAATGATTCACACATGCTGTATGCACTTGAACACACACTCTTGCTTCTCTAATGAGATGTCACACTTCTCTGGCTGATATCAGTAACTTCCTCTGCACATCATGGGAGCGGAATATCGCCTTCACACCTTTGCATGGGAGTGTTTTTGAATATGTTATTGTGTGAGAAAAGATTGGGTGTGGTTGTGTTTTTCTGACAATCATTGTGAGTGTGTTTTTTTCAATTGTAGTTTGTGAAGTTTGCAAACATTGAGGAGGATACGCCATCTTACCATCGCAGATATGACTTTTTCGTCTCTCAGTTCAGTGCCATGTGTCACTCCACACACGAGGACCCTGAAACTCGCAGCAGGTGTGTGCATTAGTTTGTGTCTGTGGTTATTTCATGTTGGGCTGTCAAAAGAAAAAAAATTCTAATAAGATACTTATTATAATATAATATACAACCCCAATTCCAGAGAAGTTGGGACATTTTGTAAAATGCAGTAAAATCAAAAATCTGTGATTTGTTAATTCTCTTTAACTTTTATTTAATTGACAAAAATAGTACAAAGAAAAGATTTCCAAAGTTTTCACTGACCAACATAAATGTATTTTGTAAATATGAACAAATGTTGTTTTTGACGGCTGCAACACATTCCAAAAAAAGTTGGGACCGAGGCAAAATAAAAGTGAAAAGGTTATAGAATATCCACGTTAAATTGTTTTGAAACAGTTCACAGTAAGCAGGTGAATTGGTAATAGGTCAATGTATCATGTTTGGGTATAAAAGGAGCATCTCAGTCTTTGCAAGCAAAGCTGGATCATGGCTCATCACTTTGTGCCAAATTTCAAGAGAGAAGTGTCAAACAAATCAAAAATCACATTTCGCAATGCAAAATTGCAAAGAATTTAGGTCTTTCACCAACTACCACACGTAATATTGTGAAAAGATTCAGAGAAATCACAGTACATGTAGGGCAAGGCAGGAAACCTCAGTTGAATGTGCTTGACCTTTGAGCCCTCAGATGGCATTGCATAAGAAACCGTCATGCTGCGGTATTAAATATAGCCACATGGGCTCAGGAGTACTTCAGAAAACCACTGTCATTTACCACAGTCTGCTGCTGCATCAAGAAATGCAACTTGAATATCTGTTACTCTAGGAGAAAGCTATACATCAATTCTATGCAGTGATGCTGCTGGGTTCTCTGGGCCAGACCTCTCAGATAGTCCAAAAAACAGTGAGAATGTGTGTTGTACTCAGATGAGTCCACATTTCAACTTGTTTCTGGGAAAAATGGATTTCGAGTTCTCAGTCCCAAAGACCAAAGGGACCATCCAGACTTTCATCAGCGACAGAAGCAAAAGCAAACGTCTGTCATGGTATGGGGCTGCAGCAGAGCAAACAGCATGGGTGACTGGCTTATGTGCGAAGGTACTATTGACATGGAGGCATATATTGGGATTGTACAGAGATATATACTGCTATCAAGATGATGTCTTTCATGGGAAGTCCATGGTTATTAGATCAAGACAATGCCAGCTCTCATTCTGCATATGCTACAACAGCGTGGATTCGTAGAGACAGAGTGAATGTGATAGACTGGCCTACCTGCAGTCATGCAAAGATCTGACGCACTAAATTGAAAAAGTATGACTAGTCATGAAAAGGTGAAATCAGAAATACCGCACGCGGATCAGCAGACGTGCTGAGCTTCTAAAGTCTGTATCAAGCGAGATGGACAAAACTTTGCTTGCAAAAACTTTAAAAAATGTGTATTCTCATTCCCAAACAGTGAAACATTGCAATTAAAAGGAAGGTTGATGTGACAGTTAAACGTGCCTCTGTCCCAACTTTTTTGGAGTGTGTTGCAGTCTTCCAGCCATCAAAAATCAAAATTTGTTCATATTTACAAAATACATTATGGTTGGTCAGTGAAAACTTTGGAATTAGCTTTGTACTTTTGTGAATTAATAAACAGTTAAACAGATGAACAAATCACAGATTATGGTTACTGCATTATGGTGACAAAAGTCACAATTTGGTCTGGACTTTGGGTGTAATATCAAGTCTGCATAACAATATTGTGTGTGTCATTAAAAAGGGTCTAACTTCAAATAAAAATGCGTTCTTTTGCAATTTCTTGAACTGTCATTAAAGAGTCCTGAAATCAGGGTAAAGCAGCACAACTGTTTACAACATTGTAATACTAAGAAATGGACCTTCAGCACCAAATATTATTAGCATATTAGAATGATTTCCGAAAGATCATGTGACAATGAAGACTGGAGTAATGATGCTGAAAATTCAGCTATGCCGTCACATGAATAAATTACATTTTAAAGGATATTAAAATAGAAAACAGGTATTTTATCTGTAATTTGTAACAAATACTGCTTGCTACATTTTTATGCATTTTAGGCAGTTTTTATTTAGTATTTGATATATATTCTCCCCCTAAAATGCATTTTTTTTTTTTTTCCAATTTAATTTTCTTTGTAATTACTAAAGAAATGAACTAATTAAGGAAAGAAAACAAGTACATATTTAACAAAGTTTTTCTCCACTAGCCCAAAAATCTATATGTGGATTGTGAAGTCATTATTGAGACAAGGTCTGTAGCGTCATTTGTTTCCAGCTGCCAACTGTGTTAGTAATGCAGTCAGATTCCTATAGTTAAAATATTACTTATTCAAATTACGTATTCAAATACATTTGGGACCACTATAAGTATTTAAGTATTGACACTAATTATGTGTGCATTATTTAGTGTTCATTTATTAAGTGTGTTTAACATATTCTTGCTGTAGGATCCGTGTAGCAGGCATTAAAGGTCTCCAGGGTGTCGTCAGAAAGACTGTGAATGATGAACTGCAGGCAATCATCTGGGAACCTCAACACATGGATAAACTCATCCCCTCCACCCTGCTTAAACCTCATAAGAAAAGAGATCTCAACCGAGTCTGTTAAAAAGTATGTGGGCTTCCATGCATAAACAAAGTAGTGATTAACATGCAAGAATAAGAGGATCGAGAGGTACAGTACACATACACACACGCACACTTGAGAAGGCAAAATCATTTAATTTTTGATGCTCAAGGTGATATTTGCTGTTCAGTGAGTTCTTTATGTTTTTTTTATTCTGTGCCATGCACTGAATAAAACCACCATAACACCACCAAGCACACGGAGAGGCAGGGAGGAAGATTTTCTTGATAAAAGAGCTTTGGAGGTCCACATGTAGAGGGCAATCAAGGATATCTGATTCCTTTAAGGTTGTGTGTGTTTGTGTGAGAATAAAACGTGAGTGTTTCTCAGATAAGGGCCCCTGTGTGCACAGAATACTTAAGTTTAATTGCCTGTTTGTGTTTTTGAGTACGGGAACATCAATCATACCCTTCTGCCCTATAATCAGGAGCTGAAATCCGATCAGGTGCATCGATCAGTGATTAAGGTTGCAAACACAAACCTGGGCATGCGTTTGATTGATGTGTGTAAGCTGGTCGGGAAGGACATCTGACCTGCTAATGTAACAGCAGATGCTTTTCTCATCTCTCTGAATATATTAAAATGGTATTTTTAAATGTTTCATTTCATCAATTAATTCTTTACTGTAATTACTTTCTAGTGCATAATCTACATAAACTACTATACTATTCATACTATTTTTGTAGTATACCTTTCACAATATGCGTGCATAGAATTAACAGACTAACTACATTAGCTCAAATGTACAATATGCATACTGCTCTGAGTGCTCTGTCCTACAATGCATTGCATTGAACTTGTCAAATAATTCTGTATTAACCATGATTTGACAACAAAAACTTTTAATTGACTTCTTATTTATACTTATTTATATTTTACATAAAATTAGATTAAAATGCAAGTTGTTTGGCTGTCAGCGTTTTATCATACATAAGCTTGAAAAAAAAATCTGGAAAAAAAAGGGATTCCAATGATATTGTTCTTGTGTGTCACTATTGTTATAGCTGTGTTTTTTTTTTGATAAAAACTGGGATTGCGATATAAAAAAAAATCTTAAGATTCACTGTTCTTGTCTGTAGTACTGCACAATTTGGCAAAATTTGTGGTTTATATATCAATATAACTAAAAATAATTATAATACCTATTACTATTGTAATATTTCAAACTGAGCTGCTCTGAAATAGAGAAAACACTGGATCATGAGCTGCTTGCGTGTAAAAAAACACAGTGCTGCGCTTCACTCTGAAACATGCAGCACATATATTTTTCTTTTTTTATAATTAAATTGCAGCCTTTGTGATTTGATAATCGCACTAAGCCATTTCACGATTTTGGTTTTATTTGGGTAAATCGTGCAGCTCTAAATCATTATAGTTATCGTCCTTGGTGTGAACGGCCCTGTGTTGTAAAGTAATGTGACAGCATTCAGTTTATAACCTACTGCATACTTTACAAACTCTTTATTGAAAAATAGCAGGAAATATACAGTATATACTGTGAAGCAAGCAGTGGGCAACTAGTCCTTTACAAAACATAGCCACTATTTGTGGTTGCGGTGCTTTAATTTATAGCACTCTGATTAGATTGAATATGTTGCTATTATTGGCTCCAGAAAACACATACACACTTACACACAGCTGATGAGTGTGTGCGTGTGCATAGTTGTATGCTTATTGCAGTTTTTCAAGGTCGTCAGATTCTGTTAATTGCTTTCCATGGGCTGTCGGTGAGCCGAAGGACAAAGGTGCGTTTGTGAGGAGAAGAGGTGGCGAGGTTCTTCCAAATGAAGAATGCATCCTTGGCATTCCTTAATGCATAATTTAATACACTTGTGTGTTTGACATCAGAATGCAGAATGTGAAACCACACACATTCTGACCAATGTTCTAAAAAGGTTCCACAAACGACAGTTTAGTACATTACACTTACACTTGTGTGTATGTTTCTCTCTCTCAGGGCTGGAGAGGAAAATCCAGCTTCACTGGCGGAGAGTTGCTTTCGAGAGTTGCTGGGTCGTGCTGCTTACGGCAACATGAACAACGCCGTTCATCCTGTACTGGTGTAAGTACCATTGCCATGCCTAGGCACCATTATCCAGTGCTATTGTTTGAATTGTCACTTTGGCAACAGCAGTGGTTCACTCAATATCCGCTTGTTAAGTCGTGATGCAAGGAATGCTGTTTCCGTGTCCAAGCCTCTACTTGTTTCATTTGAGAATACTCAACCGCCGTTCATGAGCTCATGTTACACATTTAAGCATATAAAAACTCCAAGACACAAATATTTGAATGATTTATAAAAGATGAATCAGTCTCTGGCCATCTGAGATTTTGGTATAGCGATAAAGGTTAGGTTTATAATAGGTTTGTTGTTTTCTTGTGCTATCTGATAAAGTGTTTGGACCAAAATGAACAGGTTTTGACTTTAAGTTGAGGGTTTTGTACTGGGCTTGTTGCAATGGTAGTAGCATTACATTGTGATCAGGGTACCATGATCCTTAATTTTTAAAACGCACACTTCTAGACCGGGAGCTATTGTGTCGTTACTATTGCAGTTGAAAGTTTATTTTTATAACTTTCATTTTTTGTTGCTATGGGAACCCCAGTATCATGGGATTCACTTTTGATAGGCTTTGATTTAGTTATTTGGCTGAAAATTAATTTATGCTGAGGTGCGGAATCATTGACAGTACCATTAATGATTAATTAGCACTTTTATACAATTACAAATTTTAATATAGCCACCATTAAATGTTTATATTTCAACAAATAATTGGAGTAGACACATAATTATATAATTTAAAAGCTGATATTAAAACTGCATATACGTATATGCAGTGTAAATGGTTTTTATACAACTCAGTGTTTTGAGTTATCGTGAGATTTTTTATTAGTATGTATGTGTATATATATATATATAAATGGACACTTTAATTTTGTTTTAGAGTTTCAGTAGAAATAAATGTTGTTGCATCACTAGTGAGTGATGTGATGTGAGTTTAGTTTTATAATTATTTTTGTGCTTTGGAAGATTATTTATGAGCTTGTCATTTCCTCCAAAATGTTGTCACACACTTCACACCAAAGCTTTTACATGCCCTAACTGTTTTATTGTAGTTATGGTAAATGAATATAAATTCCATAATCAATGCATTTTATTCTAAAATCATGCATTGATGCAATATGCACCCTTAAACATGAACTTTTATCCTTCAAATCACACTGCCTGAGCTGTGCTGAATACCTGCACGTTAAAGGCAGGTACAGATATCTGCGAAATATTGGTAATGTACCATTTCAAGTCTGTGATATTTCATATAACCCTGTAACACACACACACAAACGCGCAGGCTACAATGTGTGGCTGTTTCAGCTTTTCAAGGATGTCAGTTTCCATTAATCGCTTTTCAGGGTTGACTGTGAGCGGAGATTGCAAGAGAAAATTGAAAGCAGACAATACAATGTTTTATTTTTTAGCATCATAGATCAGGTGTTGTATGATCTTGATGAGCTCTAGTCTTAAATATGCAGCGCATACTCAAATGCAAAGGGTGCCAGAGCTTTTTGAGACACGCAGATGTTTTCAGACAAACACACAGCTCTGTGTTAGCCTGCGAGCTCAGGTGTCCAGACGCTGCTGCTGCTGCTGCTGCTGTCACCCGCTCGTCTGCTTCCTCTCACGCTGTGGGCATGATGGGATTCATTCATTCCAGTCTCAACACAAACATCATGCAGAAAATGTAAGCAGCGCCCAGATGGCTCTGTTTTGTGTTAAAGGAATTGTTGTGATCTGAATCCAGCTGTTCTGCGCTTGATTTATATGTTAAATGGATTACAGATGCAAATACGTGTCTCTGTTTGCACACTGACTCTGCAGCCTAGTGACTTTCTAGTCTATTGACACTGAATATTACCATTCATGTTTTTTCCCCGATTTCACATCTTCAGAAATTAAAGTATTCCATAATTTTCAGCATCAACAATACCATTATTATTTATTCAATTAAATTGAATGAAATTCAATTATGAATAAAATTAAAAGGATTTAGGTGGAATTTGTACTCTGGTATTACTTTATTATATTACTGTGCATAATAATTACACATTATAAAAATGCATAGTCGGTCCTTGATTGTGATTGGCTGAGCCGCGTTCAAAGCTGTTGTAAATTACTCTACAAACATATACCTTTGCTTACGTTTGTGTGTTGCTTGCCAAACACTTTGTTGCAACCACAACCGATTCTGAGGAACTACATTGTTTGGCAGAAGAATAATGTTTTTATTAATATCATTACCCCCCCCCCCCCACACTTTATTTGCTCTGTTTTATTTTGTGAAACCTAGCTACGTATATGGAATAACCGTTTTATTAAAGCAATAAACCCTGTGAAGCCGTGGGTTACAGTGAATTTATAGTGACTTATAATATAGTTATAAATTCACTGTAAACCACAGCTTCTTGGGGCTTATTGCTTTTAACATTTTAAGCTGTTTATAAGCAAACATTGGATACTGATTTTTTTTTTCCTGCTCTACAAAAAGAATGAAATAACCATATTTTAATTTAGCAGCGTTCCAAATTAAATAGACTACATGGACAGATGATATTAGATTAAAAACGCTCACATAATTTTCCAGTGTTGTGTTGGTGAAAAGTATTCATCTCAATGTGAATGAATTAAGCAAACTTTCATTTTACAAATTAAAATTAATTGCATGCATGATAAAATGTGCAAGAATTGTATCAACTTATTTTAATTAAATTGGACAAGCTGCAAAAAACCATTTTAGAGTCTATATTACAGAAGTAGACAGTGCACAATGAATGCAGTATTGATTATTTCTCATGCGGCTGGAATTAGTTTAGCAGTATTAAATATTAAAGTACAAATATATATTATAAATGAATAGATCCCTTTATCTAAAGAACCTGCAGGTGAATTTTCGGCTATACTTGTGACTGCACTCATAATTCAGTACTCATTTTCTATCATGCTTAACATCTCTTAACTTTAGTAAGGTCTCCATAACCTGTCCTCTCGTGGCTTATTTCTTGAATATGCCATCATATCATAGCTTTTTTTCCCCTCCATTAGCACTAATGTTCTCCTGATTCATGCGGCGCACATCCAGGCAAGTCTAGAGGAACATTGAAGTCATTTCCAGGTCATTTTATAAGCAAGTAAATGGTCTAATGATGACTATATCATTACGACACAGAATGTTTCATGCAGTTAAACCACACAAAAAAAAAGATTTTATATTGCACTGAATTGTGATTTAAATATTGAAATTTCTAATATAAACACTGTTTATATTAGAAAATGTATTTATTCGAATTTTTGTATACACTAACTTTCAAATAATTTTTAATGATTTCTGGAGGATCATGTAACACTGAAGACTGACGTAATGATGCTGAAAATTCAGCTTCGCATCACTGAAATAAATTACCATTTTAACAGATATAAAACAGTTTGTAGTAATATTTCACAATATTACTGTGTTTACTGCTTTTTTTTTTTGGTCAAATAAATGCAGCTTTGTGAGCCGAAGAAACTTCTTTCAAAGACATGAAAAAATCTTGATTGTTAAAAGCTTTTGACCGGTATTGTATCTTCACTTCTAAATTAACAATGAAGAAATTAGAGCATATGTGTTAACCCTTAGTATTACAAAGATATTAGCATTTCTGACCTTTAGGGACGCGATGTGGAAAATTTTGAATAGATACATCAAAAGTAGGTCAGTACACCTAAATCAAAACGCCATATGGACAAGTGTCTTTGAATATTAAATTGCAAAAATACTATTTAAATATGAATCCGCATGTTCTCTGTGTGAATGAATGGCACAGACGAGCTGTTTCGTTTACTGCACACATACTGAAGCGCGGATGACGCTCGCAGTGTTTTCACGTTCTTCGCCGCCGTAATATGAGTACATGAAACACTATGAAATATCTCTAGATGTTGATCTAATGTGTCACATTCCTAGCATTTACCATTTCTTTTGAGAAAAACCTATCATCATACCAACAGTGACAGAAATGTTACTTAATGTAATGATAGTACAAATACTAATAAAATTATTATTAAAACATTATTTAGCAGAAAAATTGTCTACCAGAATGTATTTATCAGAAAAATGTAAATACACAACACTGAAAAAAAATCTTAAATGCTTTTGATTAATTTTATGGAACCATTAAAATAGAATCCAGAAAATTATTGGAAAACAGAATTTGGTAAAAATAAATCAAACTGAATTTGAGGGGAAAAACATATTTCATAGGGCCTTAAAAATTTAATTTATGTTGAACTTTTAATAAAGTGCTGTTTAAATTGTATGTTTCATGATTTTAATTAATTAGACATGTTTTTTTGATTAATAACATTTAATTTAACCATTAAAAAGAGTCTACAAAAATTAAAAAACAGAATCCAGAAAAATGAAAATGGAAAAAACTAAGTGTTGAATAATGCTGAATACAAGCGGCCCTGTACTCTAGGTCAGTCTGTCATGAGTTTATGGCGGCTGAAGGTGAAACTTTAGCGTTCAGAGTTTTGAAGACGAGCGAGCTTGACTTGGGCGTGTGTGTAAATGAGCAGTTATTGGTTTGACTGCGTCTGACCTGGTCTCATCTGTAGCTTTTAGCATCACAATCAGGACACATGCAGCCATATGCCAGGCATGCGCGCGTGTGTGTGTGGTGTGGTGTGTGTGTGTGTGTGTGTGCGGACACTCACAGGGCTCATTAGTGAGACTGTTTTGGCTCATCTCCGTCATTGGCCAATTAGCGCTGAGTGAGATGTCTGTAAAAAGAGAATATCAAAGCACCAAGGGGCTCTCAAGCACGTCTCTTTCTCTATCACACCGCCTCACCTTCTCCATCACATCTCTTCGTCTCTCATGTATCGCTCTCTCCTGATTACCGTGCGCTGTGTGATCTGTATTTATTAAACTTGTGTGAGGTTTTGAGGGAACGTTGAGCTCCAGGGCAGATATCTGTACCTCTGATAACACATAAAGCTGGTGTTTGGGGAGACAGACAGACAGCGAGAGCGTTTTTTGGGTGGAGGGGATTTGAGGCGTTCTAAAAATAGCTTGCATCGAATGGGGGGTGAGATCAGACTGACGTTACCATGGCGACAGCAGGAAGGGAGACGATGGTGGCATAGAGGTTTTAGAGTTAGATCAGACTGCGGAAAAGAGGAGAGATAAAGGTGTGGAAACAGGATTTGTGATGTGGCGAAGGAATGCTCAAGTTTTCCGCTTCACAGCTGCTGTTGAGTGGAAGCACCATGTCTGACATAACAGACAGCGCTGCCAGAATTGACTCCAAATACCTGTATAAAAATCACAGACTGTGAATGTGGTCGCCTGGCTGCACATGAGGCTTTAAAGACTCAAACTAGCTTACCGATGGAATTTGAGTTCCGAACCTGTATGACTTTTTTTCTTCTGCAAAACATAAAAAGATATTTTAAAGAAGGCTGGTATCAAACTGTATTAGTGATAATTGGTTTCCAATGTATAGATGAAAAACATCTATAAAAACACTTTGTGTTGCACAGGATAAATATAGTCATACAGGTTTGAAACAAAAGGCTGGTAGATAATGATCCAAATTTTTAATTTTTTGATGAGCTGTTGTGTGTGGGTGTGTGTGTGTTGTGTGGTGTGTGTGGGTGTGACACTGTGTGTATGTGTATGTTTTCATAACTCCAATTTGTAAGTATTAAACTCATAGAAGCTTTACAGAATATAGGGCTTCACGATTAATCGATAAGTAATCAAAACCGAAATTCAGAACCTCTAACCGATGTAATTTTCCCACATCGGTTATTAAATTTTTTTAAAATCCAGTTAATATTTTCACTAGGGTTGCCAGGTCCGCGAAACAAAACAAAAGCCCAATTGCTATTCAAAACTAGACTAAAACTAGCCCAATCATGTTTTTCCTTCCTCCGGAGCAGAGTAAAAAATATGCTTTTTACATTCAAACTGAAATGTGACTTTTTTTCATAAGACGTTTTCATTTTAAGAAATGTGTGCTTTTGGTTGAAATTGTTCGAAATATTCTATAAATAACCATAAATAGTTTGTTTCCTTCAATTAGAAAAAAAAAATCCTAGTTGAGCATATTTACAGTACAAATCTTGTCGGTGAACTATGAGGGCAAATAAATAAAATTATTGTTCATTAATCATAATCGAGGTAAAAATGGTCAGAACATCACATGGGAATGAACTGGAAATTTTTGTAAACGTGAATTTATGTGCTCATGAAATGGTTCAAGTAGTTTTAATGTTTTTTTTTTCTTAATGGGCTGTAATGAATTCTTACATTACAGAGCTTTTTCTTTACTTCAAAGAAACTGTTAAATTACACATTAGCATGATGAAAAACTGTGACTTCACTAGTCTGTGAAACTAAATTGAGGGTTGATTGTAGAGGGCAAAGGTTACTTACTAACATTATTGTCAGACCATTGTTGTTAGCAACGGGTAAATTCTTTTTTTTTTTTTTTATTTTTTTGTGTTTTTTTTTTTTGGTTTTTTCTGCAGATTAAATATGGCAATTTAAATAATAAATGTTCACTCTGCAATGAAAATCTGAATTGAGTGACCATAAATGTTGTTTCATGCTCAAAATAGCATAAAAGCATACATCCTGTCCCGGTTGTAGTCTCAAGCACACATCCCTAGACGCTGATTGCCATTTGTTGATTGGCTCTTTTCCTTAGAAGGCGGGACCTATTCCATCATATTACACATTGCACTCTCTCCCATTCATAATAATATAAGTGAACCATCTTGGTATATATGGATAATCATGTAATCAGAAACATGTTGTCTTTTAAGAGGTCATAATACACAGCCTTATTTTCCTGCAGGCATTTAGACAACCATCGTCTGTGGGACCCAAATGATTTTGCTGTTCCCTGTTTCAGGATAATCATGTACTCAATACAGGTAAAGCGACCAGATTCTCTCTTCCATCTCTTTGTGTTAATCCTGTGTGACCGTTGCAGCATTTAATGATAATGAAGAGTACATTTACTTCTACAGCATGTGTACTGAACTCTGTGTGTAGTGTGTGTTTGTGTGTGTGGGTGGTGTGTGTGTGTTTGTGTGTGCTTGTGTGTTCAGGCCCTAGAATTTCACCATGTTGATCAGTAGCAAGTGTTGTCTCACCTCGACACCCACAGTAAGAACACCCCACGTGTGAGGGCAGGTATCGTTCAGGTGCTGCTGGAGACGGTTGCCATAGCAGCCAAGGGCTCCATCGGTAAGACTGAGTCCTGACCATCATGAGCAGCATCATGGTTCCTGCATGGTTTGTGTTAAGGACATAGATGATAACTCAAATTGTATGGCTTTTCAAGGAGAGATGTATTTGTCTGATCTCCTCCGACTTCCCACCGCTCACCAACTCCGTCGCTTTCAAACACGCGCGGGCTGCGCTCCTGGCGATTTTCACAGGCTGTGACTCGCCCGTCTTCTCCTCGCATGTTGCGTTTCTTTATTTTTTGTTCTTTTCGTTCCATTCCCTTTTAATACCGTTGTTCCCTTACCTCCTCTCCCAACCATGTTTGGGGGGCCGCTGTTTTGCCCGAGTCTCTTGTTTATCCCCCCGGAGCTGCTTATTTGCTCCCCCCTCCAGGCCCCCCTGTATTCGTCCCAGATAAATGAAAATAACTTTTATATGTATTTTCCAATGAATTATTCCTTGATGGAAAGGATGAATTTTTGTCTGCAATGTCACAAGATTATTCAGAAATCATTCTAATATGACGATTTTGTGCTAAAGAAACATTTCTTATAATTATCAATATTAAAAACAGTTGTGCTGCTTAATATTTTTTTGTGGAAACAGTGATACTTTTTTTTCAGGTTTCTTTGATGAATAGAAATTTCAGAAGAACAGCTATTTTTTTGGTAACGTTTATAAATGTATTTACTGTTACTTTTAATCAGTTTAATGCTCCCTTGAATAAAAGTAATTTTTTTAATGAACTTTACCCCAAACTTTCAAATGGTAGTGTATGGTTTAAATGTAAAAGTCTACTTGTTGCTGTTTTTTTTCCTCATCCTGAAATAATTATGTTCATTTCTTTCTTTCTTTTTTATGTCATTCTGTTTGTTCTTTTGCTTGTGTGTCAGTCACTACAACTACAAACAGATGCCGAAAATAACAAACTACATTTCCTCTTTTCATTTCATCGTCTCTTCTGATGTTCATTCCTCATTGTCTTTTATTCCTTGTCTCCTTCCTGAAATCTGTTTTCTCTCACAGGTCATATTGCTCATAATCAAAACAATGCTTGCACGTTTCTCAGTCCCATCTCTTCACCACCCAATCTGTGGTTGGGTATGTGAACTAACACGACCGTCACCCAGTCAAAACCTTCAAGCGGTCAATAAATTGGCATGTGTATGATGAACTAGTGAACTCTTTAGGGTCCCGTCATGTGTATTGATTAATTGACGATGTCTATTTGACAAGTGACTGAAGGTTTTGTGGGTTTGCGGTGTAGAGAAACTACAGCGCCCCTAGCAGTGCTCTTTAGTTCCTGCGTCTAGTTTGATGTTTCTTTTAATGTGGTTTTTAAAGGAGTAGTTCACCAAAAATGATGATCATCATTTACTCATCCTGATGTTGTTCCATACCTGCTAGAAGAAGATATTTTGGTAACCAAACAGTTGACGGTAGGCATTGACTTCCATAATATTTTTTTCCCATACTATGGAAGTCAATGGCTACCAGTAACTGTTTGGTTACCAAAATATCGTTTTCTGTGTTGAGCAGAAGAAAAAAAAATATAGGTTTGGAACAACATGAGGGGAAGTAAATGACGACAGAATGGACTATGCCTTTTAATATCATATAGTGCTTATACAATAGGTCCAGACAGAATCTGTGATGTTTTAAGCATCTTCTGTGCTGATATTGAAGGAAAATCTGCACAATTCTGCATAATTACTTTTGTGCTGTGTGTACGTGTATTCTCAGGTCCCACAGTCCTGGAGGTGTTTAACACCCTGCTGAAGCATCTGCGTATGAGTGTGGATTTTGAGCTGGGCGACGGTTCCCGCAGGAACTCCGCGAGCAGCCATTCTTCCACCCGCACTAAAGAGAGCGAGGAGCGAATTGTCCAGAACGCCATCATCCAAACCATCGGTGACAGCTCGACATGCTCACTAAAATCTGACCTTTTGTGAAGTCCAAATACTGAACCAATTCAATAAAATGGATATGTGTGTGTGTGTCTAGGTTTCTTTGGAGGAAATCTTCCTGATTATCAGAGAGCTGAAGTGATGATGTTCATTATGGGAAAAGTGCCTGTTTACGGCACACCGTGTCACACGCTGGACACCGTCAAGATCGGGTAGGACAGTGTGTGTGATTCTGCATTTGTCATGGCGGTTGTAGTGTTTAGAGAAAGTTTCTTGAATCCTTGATTATGGCACTGATTGCACATGTTACACTAACACAAGCATATTTGCAACATGCAAATGACTTGTAATCAGGGATGTCAAAAGTGCATCTTCAGTGAGTGTAAACAGACAAATCAGACAATTCAATATTGCGGTTACAGATTCAAAAAAAAAAACCTTCAAGCATTGTTTATTTCATTTGTGTCTTTGTTTAGTTGTTTTTATTTGCTCTAAATTGTACAGCATTACTTTTTACTTTAACTGGGAAAAAAGCATAAAGCAATGTTCATATAATTAAGAAATGTTTCTGATTTAATCATTTCAAATAATAATTGTGATTTGTCAAATAATAATAATAAAGATTTGTCAGATTTCATTGTCATTGCTGTTGCTACCAACTGCTGAAATACCTACTACTGTACACTTACTCTTTAGGGTGTATAGTATGCAGATAGGGATCCAGCCATTGTTTATGTAAAAATGAAATCAAGAAAAGTCTATTTATACTGAAGATTATAAATGATCTCCTTTTTCTTTCTCAGGCATCAGGGCACTAAGAGAATCCAGACAATGCTGTTAAGTTCTCTCATTATGGTAAACCTCTTTTCTTTCTTTTCTTTTGTGCGTGTGTGTACGGTAGTGATGATGAAGAGAATCTAAAGGTGGTGCGATCACATTTGTCATTGCTCACTGAATTTTTGCCAGTAAAAATCATTTCAATTCATTAGTTTCAATAGGAATCTATTCAGTCTGTAATTTCACACAATGGCGAAAGATTTCCTCATGCAAATCTTGCATCAGGTTCAGTCTGTCAAACAAATTTGTCACATTGACTAACAGAAAACTGCTCGGTTAGAAAAAGTGACTTCTGTTTGAGCTTCATGCATCTACACTATTGACAACTGACTCACTTTGCCAGAAAAAAATCACATGAATTTTGCTAACATGACCGCATCTTAAAGGGATAGTTCAACCAAAAATGAAAGTTCTGTCATAATTTACTCACCCTCAAGTCGTTCCAAACCCATAAGACCTCCGTTCACCTTCGGAACACAAATTAAGATATTTTGATGAAATCTGAGAGCTTTCTGACCCTCCATAGCGAACAACGCAAATACCACATTCAAGCCTAGAAATGGAGTAGGGAATTGTTAAAATGTCCTGTGACAGTGGTTCAAATGTAATTTATGAAGCTACAAGAATATTTTGCGCTGAAAGGATGGTGCTGCAAGCTTGTATTAGCAACAGAGGAAGACGCACATATATGCATAATGGTATTCTCAGAAGTAGCTGCAGAGCTATTGTTTCATTGGAATCAATTATTTTGTTTTGTTTGTGTACAACAAAGTATTCTCGTAGCTTCAGAACATTAGACGGTTAAACATTGAGGTCACATGTGATGTTTTAATGATGTCCTTACTACCTTTCTGGGCCTTGAATGTTTCAGTTGTGTTGCTGTCAATGCAGGGTCAAAAAGCTCTCAGATTTAATCAAAAATATCTTAATTTGTGTTCTGAAGATGAACGAAGGTCTCACAGGTTTGGACGACATGAGGGTGAGTAATTAATGGCGAAATTTTCATTTTTGGGTGAACTATCCTTTAGGCGCTGGTATGAAGCCATTGCTCGAGTCATGACTAGTGAATATATAATTAGACTACATTCTGTCTCTGAGCTTGTTAGTAAAAACCTTCCACACCCTCCTGAGGGATTTTCTGAAGGTTCCTAGACAGCAGACTGCACGGATCATAACATCAGATTACAGCTGCCTGTGGTGCTTAGTGTCCTTTTTCTTCTTTTTTTTCTAATGTCCAATTTTGTCTTTAGTCTGGTTTATGGCTGGTTTTAGACAGGGCAACATTTCAGGCGCCGTTGCCCAGCAACAGGCAGGAAATGGGCCGCAGGTTGAGAGGTACAATTGTTATTTTGGACGTCAACAGTTTATGCTCTCAATCTCCCACTGCTGGCCATTTCCACAAGTGCAACTGTGTTGCTAGAGTTACTAGTGTGAATATGTACTGTAATAATGGTGCTGTTCATATCTGATGGATTCTTTCTGTGTGTGTGTAGGTTACATCAGAGTTTAAGTGTAAAACGATGTGTGCTGGCCTGCCTGTGGCGTTTCTGGAGCCGTTATGCTCCATCTCTTTGATGGAAGACAGTGAACTCCGGCAGCTCGTCTTGGAGATTCTGCACAACATCATCGATCGCCATGACAACAGAGCCAAACTCAGAGGGATCCGGTATGGATGCACACTTAACACCCTAAAGTAAATGTGCGAAAACTAGGGGTGTCAAAATTTTATGCGTTAACACCTGCAATTAATTAAATTATTTAACACTGTTTTTTAACGCTGTAAATGCATTTATTCAATTTGACATATAACTGTTTCATTATGTTCTGCGTGATTTGTAAAACCTGATTAAAGATAAGTGGAGCTGCAGCGCAAATATCATGATTCCTGCAAGCCTTTGAGTATTTATCAGTTTTTATGGGTTATTAATTTATAAATCAAACACATTTGGGATGTTTACCTTCTTTTTTGCATTCTTTGTATGTTGACATTCTTTTTGTAACATGAAAATTTATTTAGTCAACCTCGTGTTGTTTTAAACGTCAGTATGTGATCTTTTTTTATAGACCACAATTTTTTTATTTTATTTAAGAAAGTAAATGTGGACGAGGTCAAACTTTAAAAAGTACACAAAAGTACCATATAAGTATCGTGAATCTAATCTGTATTAGTATAGTGCAATATATTCTCATAACTCTGAACTACTCATTGAAAATTAAGGATCAATCAAAATGAACGTTACTTGATTGACATTTTATATTGATATACTGTTTGTTATTTATTAATATTTTGCATTAGATATTTTTTATATATTTGGATTTTATATATTTAAAATTTTAAGAAATTTTGTGTGCTTTGTGTATATTCAATTTTTATGTATTTATTTTACATTTAGTTTAAGTAATTTTGTTGTGCTATTTTTTTCAATAATTCTTTATATTTTGATTTCAGTTTTAGCAATTGCAGTGCTTTTACTTTAACATATTTCATTTCATTTACTTGCCAAATTTTTATATTTAATATTCATATATTATATTTTAAGCTTTATTCCAATTAACGAAAACGACTTTTAAAATGTAATAGTTTATTTAGCAATAATAACATAACACTGGTGCCAGCAGTTTTAGATGAGAGTGTGTTCTGATGCATCAGAATAAATGCTTACTGAACCATTTCCTTTGTGTTTGTGCACAGGATTATTCCTAATGTAGCTGCTCTGAAGATCAAGAGAGAAAAAATCTCCAAACAGGATGTGGTCTTCATGAAAAAGGTACAAGACTTCACAAACACACACAGACGTCACAGCTGCACACATGTGGAACCGCAGCCTTTAAACTGTTGCTTTTCTCTCTCCCTCCAGCATGGGCGTCAATAGGGTGGTATATTAACATTATATCAGTTAAAATACGGTATTTAACTGTAAATTTAAAACCGTAAAACCTAAAACGTTGCTACCATATTTTTTATGGTAAAATTCCAGCAACCACAGCTGCAGTTTTTTTACCGTAAATTTTACGGAATTTCTTTTACAGTGTATCTTTGCAACAATCCACTATACAGCTCCACTCAAAGTTCTTATTCTTCTGTATTTTGATTTTTGTTTTTAGATCTGACAGTGGAAAAACAGCTACAGTGGGAAGTGAAGATTGTTTCTTTTAATGGTGTGCCTTTTAAGATAATTGGGAAAAAGACATATATATGTCACCAAGGAAGAGACAAGCATGCCAAAGCCAAACAAAGACGTCAGGAGAGTAAAGTAAGAGGTTCACACAAATCTCCTATCATATCCACAAAAGCTGGATTCGTGTCGTCAGCCTAAAAAGGCACATTGTATCAGAAGTGGAGGTTAATGCATTTTTTTTTTTATTCTTTGGAATAATGTGTACAAATAACTCCTTCACAATAAGACCAGAACTAAAGTCAGTTTTGATTTCATGTTGGCTTTCTTTGAACATTGATTGGTGTTTTATGTTGCATAAATGTTTTTATTACATTCAAAACTCTTTAAAATGATTCATTTACCAGTTATACATCGTAGACCTTGGTAAACACATGGAAAGAAGAGGGCTGTGCTGTTTAGAGGAGGTGTTTAAGGGTATGTTTAAAAGTGTTGAAATATTTTATTTCAACTAGACCAGAGGATTTGGCATGACAAATGTAATAGCAGCACTG